>CM019072.1:25425344-25637844 GCA_009667805.1 Leptobrachium leishanense | reverse complement strand
ATACTGTAACAAGTAGCGATCTCAGCCCTCTAAGGAGCCACTACAATAGTAATTGTATCCACTGGTTTTCGGATGAATGAAACTAGATTTCATACTAAAGAACTGAAAACGAATTTCTTTAGCAACTAAATAAATTGCATTTTAGGACTAATCCATTAGTTGAAAACGAAATTTTGTGCTGTGCACATGTCTAGTTATCAGTTGTATTTTGATTTTCTGTTTTACAATGAAAAAAGTGAATTCCAGACAGCTGTAAATGGATCAGTAATGTAAGCGTCCATCCATGCTTCTGTTTGTCCCATACAGAGAACGTCTAAGGATGTGATATGTTTTAATAGGTTGATATCTGAGTTCCATTTTTATTTCTAAAGATACAAATATTATAGGAGCCAACTCCATCACTGTAACCTGAAAGTTCTAGAACTGATGCTGTCACAGAATGTTCATTGTGACCTGCTCTGTGATTGGATTGTGCTTTATGACATCACAGGTCACTGATCTGTAGTAGGCTCCTCTGAACCTCTGCTCAGATCAAGAAGTGTAGCCAAGATGGACAGACAGAAATCTGACAGAGAGCGACGCGAGCTTAAACCGCGACAGAAAACCCGTAAAGCGAACGATGACCTCCGTTTTCTGTTCCAGCAGCTCAATGAGATGTTCTTCCATGGGAGACTGAGCGATGTGAAAGTTGAGTGGAGCAAGCGAATGATGCTAAGAGCAGCAGAAACCAGATGGGATCATTCAAACGGTTCCTGCAAGATCTTGCTAAGCGAGCCAGTCCTAGGATCAGTAACCAGTAAGACCCTGGTGGAATCTCTCTTACACGAGATGATTCACGCCTATCAGTTTGTCACAAACCAACTTGAGAGCGACGTTCATGGTCCCACATTTCAGCGATATATGAACAGCCTTAATCGTGAAACTGGCCTGAACATCTCGCTTACATATGACGACAATCCGAACAATTACAGGAATCACTGGTGGCGATGTGACGGCCCCTGCCAGCATGAAGGGCCGCATTTTGGATATGTCAAACGAGCCATGAATCGACCACCATGTGCCAAAGAGAAATGGTTCATTCAGCACGAGGCTGACTGTGGAGGAAATTTCATTAAGGTGAAGGAGCCCGAGGGGTACAGCAAGAAAAGGGCAAGAGAAGATCCACAGAGCAGCTTCGAGCGGCCGGCTAAGAGGCCCCGCCAGTAGATTGGAAAGCTCCACCAACTGCCAGCACGCTCAGCGCATGGGTAAGTGGCATATGGGAGGAGGCTGTGCGTATACACGGGGCTGGATAGCTTTATGTGTTTAGGGTCTATAGGTTTTAGTGGAATTTTTTCATTGCCGGGATTATATTTCACATTGTGTCATTATTAGTGGAGTGTAACCATGCAGGGACGTTTATTATTGTAATACTGGAACTCTGTTTACATTCTGAGGGATATTTATTACGGTATTAAGGCTTTTTTTAATGTCCTGTTTTGGGTTGCTCATCATGCTGCAGGATACATAAAAATATAATATCATCTCAATTGTCGGTGCAGTGAGCGGAGACGGCAAAGTGACGGTTAAACAAAGTGTCTTTTCATGTAAAAACTGACCAGTAACTTGTAACATTAATAATCTCTATCTTATTTCCATACAGAGGAAGGATGTGAAGGTGCCTCAGGTCTACGGACCGAATGCCATCCGAATGAAGAGCTGGCATCATGAGGATGGCATCACGAGTGACCTCCAAAGACCAGGCATCGGTCACCATGAAGCGGGTACGTGTTCTGCTTTCTGCTCTTTAGGGGACATTGGGAGATGTTGTTCTGGTGTCTTTATCCATGAGATTATTTATTGGATTATCAATCAGGATATTTACATCAATCACTTTACATTATTTGTGTTTCCCTTTACAGGTAACTAAGATCACGACCCCGGGTGACGAAGGCTTCAGAGAAAGCCGGGAGCTCCCATGATCTGCAGATGGCGATGACCGCCCACCTTGGTCTTGAAGCCTCTGTCAGTAGGAGCACATCGATTGATGGATTATCATCCTGATCAGGTTCAGTTCATGACTTCCTTCATTGATTCTTTACATTTCATTTTTGTCTCCATGTGATTTAATAAAGTAGTGGGTATTTTAGGTAACTCTTTATAAAATTGGTTGAAAAACTGAAATCTGTTAGATTTGTTATTATTATTCATATTTCCTTACGTCACATTTTCTGCTATTTATTCAAATGCCTTTAATTCCAAAGAAGTGAAGAACATGATTATAGATTGTCGAACTGACCTGCCCCTTGTCTCCCTCACGACTCCTGATGGTGCGCGATAAGAGGTTCTGTATATTAGGAGTAAAATGATCATTTTGTTAATTATTTTTCATTTTTCACTGTTTCCTTCCAGGTGAGCTCAGCTATGACCCTGATCAGGACCAAGAACAAGTGAATTACATGACCTTAACAGGTTAATTCATTCTTCTTTATATCTTTTGGAATAGTTTGGCTGCACCTGCACATATTATATGCTGTAAATAACGCTATACGGAGAGTTATAGACAGCGTATAATATGTGTGGGTTCATTGATCATGAATGTGTGAAACTATGGTTAAAATATCCCAGTCATGGTGTTTAATGCTATATTACTTTTTTGTTTCAGGTCAATCTCCGGGTTCCCGAGTTAAAGGAGATCCCGTCGTTGTTAGTTATATTTAAGTTAAGATAAGTTAAGTGTTAGATAGAACTGTTTTTTGGGGTGTATGGGGTGTGCAGGGAGGGGTAACACCTCTGGTGTGTGACTGGTCGTGTCCTTTTAGGACAGCTCATTCACCTTTGGTCCCCACCTCTCACTCAGCTCTCACCTGTGGCTCCAAGTAGCTGTTGCATGCACAGCGGCCACACCCCGGGCAACAGCGTCGACAGGCTGGCTAAACCAGGTAGAGAGTAGCCGTCGGGTCATAGACCTTCGGTGAGATAGGGACTTCTCTATCCCGAGCATGTGAAGACAGATTCCGGTGGAATGAACGGATGTAACCTACTAGAAAAGAACAATGGTCATGAAGGTGGTCTCTGTAGGTGATGTGGTATGTTAAGAGCACGGCAAGACACGTAAGGCGCTCTGCTCAACCACTGCACCCAGCCCATCTCCAACTCTCTCGGCTATTGTCCTGCCATTGGAGCAAGATGGAATCTGGGATGAGAGAGTGAGGCTGTCTACACGCACTTCTCCCTCACTTTTCTTGGGTTAAGTAATAAATAGAATTGTTTTACCCTATTTCAAGTATCTGATTGATGTTTTTGGGGAACTGGGAAAATGGGGACAGGGTGGAGACACAAGAAACAGAGATATTAAGAGTGAGGGGTGAAACGGAGACCAGGTAAATATCCAGAGGGTCAGGAGGTGAAATGTAACTCACGCTCTAAGAGTTAATATCACACAAAGCAGCCTATTAATTGTGACACATGGGTATAATCACTAAAGGTACAGGGGTCAAAATATTCTGAATTGTGACATTGTAGCCATGATTAGGGATGAGCTGTTCGGTTCGATATGTTCGGAGTTCGCATCGAACATCGGCCGTTCGACAATTCACAAACTTCGAACATTTCCGCGTGTTCGGTTCGAGTTCGAAAAAAATAAATTTTGAAAAAAGTATAAAAAATTATTAAAAAATTCTAAAAAATCTAGAAATAAAGAGACTCTTTACTGCAGAATATTATAAGCAACGGTTTATTAGATATTGAATTAAAACGGGAATATTTTTAACATTAAAACCTATGGGATAAAACATTCTTTGTTACTAAAACATCAGGCAGGCACGGCCCTCTAATCAGGCACTGTAGAAGGCAGCCTGCAGGGGCCTCCCAAGGATCCCCTTGAGGAGCATTGAGGAGCATGCGGCCGATGGATGACAGCTGCGACTGTGCGGGCTAGCCGCCCGGGTGCATGTGGCAGAGACAGGCAGCACAGGGAGGGAGCCACTGCACCTGCGGCCACGGCAGACCCCCCCAGCCCCCAAAACCAGGATCCAGGGAGCCCCCACTGACCACCAGGCTAAGGTAAGGCAACACATTTCTAAAAAAAATAAAATCCGAGGACATTTTTAAATGTCTCCGGGAACATAAAATATATTTTTTTTCTTTCTCTACCTGGCTGAATGTATATCTATATACAGTTGTGTTCAAAATTATTCAACCCCCAATGCTGTAAAGGGTTTTAGGGAATTTAGTGTACATTTGTAATTGTATTCAGAATGAAATCCTACAAGGACTTTTTAAAGAACCATATGCAACTAAAATGACATCAATTGGTTTTGTAATACAGTAGCAAATGTTTCTTTTGTGAATTCTTCATTGACACAATTATTCAACCCCTTAAAGACTACCACTCTGAAGAACAGAGGTTGATTCAAGTGTTTTCAATCAGGTATTGAAAACACCTGTGGATGTCACGGAGCAGCAATAAAGCATAATAAGCACCAATTAGGCAACTTTAAAATGACTGTGATACTCAGCTCCTTCTAGGCATTTACTGGTGTGGTTACAAACATGGTGAACTCAAGAGAATGGTCCAGGAAGACAAGAGAAGAGGTGATTACTCTTCACAGGAAGGGCAATGGCTATAAGAAGATTGCAAAGATGTTAAACATACCAAGAGAGACCATAGGAAGCATCATTCGCAAATTCAAGGCAAAGGGCACTGTTGAAACGCTACCTGGTCGTAGTGAAGTGGAATCAGGCTGAAAGATGGTTGCTACTATGAGCCAGGCAGCCATCTTGTTCAGAATATTGGTTCACTAGCAAATAGAATAGATTTTATTAGATGTGAAAAACGAAGCTTACATAGAATCCCAAGAATGTGTGGTAGATTAGGGAACTAGCAATAAAACCAGGCAGAATCCGTCCGGTTCTTGGCACGGAGAGACAGTAAGATGAATGAATGGGGCAAGGTCATTGAGACTTGCAGAGAAACAAAGAGATCGTAGAGAACAGACCAGGCCCCAAGCTATCGCAAATAAACACAGCCTATAGGGAGGACGGCACTGCCCTGAGAAAGACAGCACGACAAATCACAGACTGTCAAACTAACATGAAGTGTATCAATTTATAGCTAGAATGTGGAATTTCTTTGTACTAACGATGGGAGGTATTAACCCACGTGGGGTGGAATAAAGTGTCATCGGGAGGTGGGCTACTTGGGATGTACCTAATTAAGTAGTTTTGGGTATAAGACCCCTTGCACGGGGGGGAGAAGGGGCTCACTCTTTGCGATTCAATCCTGTGTGAGCACTTGTGTGACGACACAATAAAGTTTGCCTTTCCTGAAGAGACTCGTGTTCAGACATTCCTTGCTTGTGTCCGGTCCGGCGCCGTCTTGAAAGTGAATCTATTTTTGTCCGCCTACAGTAGCAGAAAGAAGATGCTGACTTCGACTGCTGTGCGCTACCTGAAGCGTAGAGTGGAGAAAAGTCCCCGTGTGACTGCTGAGGAACTGAGAAAAGATTTGTCAGATGTGGGTACTGAAGTTTCAGCTCAGACAATACGGCGCACACTGCGTAATGAAGGCCTCCATGCCAGAACTCCCAGGCGCACCCCCTTGCTGTCTCCAAAGAATAAGAAGAGTCGACTGCAGTATGCCAAAAGTCATGTGGACAAACCACAGAAGTTTTGGGATAGTGTTCTGTGGACTGATGAAACAAAATTAGAACTGTTTGGGCCCATGGATCAACGCTATGTTTGGAGGAGGAAGAACAAGACCTATGAAGAAAAGAACACCTTGCCTACTGTGAAGTATGGCGGGGGGTCAATCATGCTTTGGGGCTGTTTTGCTTCTGCAGGTACAGGGAAGCTTCAGCGTGTGCAAGGTACCATGAATTCTCTTCAGTACCAGGAGAAATGGGATGACAATGTGATGCAGTCCGTCACAAACCTGAGGCTTGGGAGACGTTGGACCTTTCAACAGGACAATGATCCCAAGCATACCTCTAAATCCACTAGAGCATGGTTGCAGATTAAAGGCTGGAACATTTTGGAGTGGCCATCGCAGTCATCTGACTTAAATCCGATTGAGAACCTCTGGTGGGACTTAAAGAAAGCAGTTGCAGTGCGCAAGCCTAAAATTGTGACTGAATTGGAGGCTTTTGCCCATGACGAATGGGCGAAGATACCTGCAGATCGCTGCAAGACACTTGTGTCAAGCTATGCTTCACGTTTAAAAACTTTTATAACTGCAAAAAGGATGTTGTACTAAGTACTAAGATTGAATGTCACTTGGGGGTTGAATAAAACTGATAATGATGTGAGCACAGAAAAGACATTTGTGGTTATTTCATTATAAATGTTATGTTATATTTGTCTGACCTACACGTGCCTCTTTGATTTAATTGTAAGCAAGATGACTGAATGATCAAAATCAATGTCAAACTGGCAAAAAACACTCAATTTCAGTGGGGGTTGAATAATTTTGAACACAACTGTAGATAGATATGGATAGATAGATAAATAGATAGTTATAGATAGATGGATAGATGGATATATAGATAGAAATGGATGGATAGACATATATATATAGATAGAAATATATGGATAGATATGATAGATAGATAGATATTTAGATAGATATGGAAAGATAGATAGAGATATAGATAGATCGACAGATCAATAGATATAGATAGATAGATAGATAGATATATCTGGATAGATAGATATTACTTCATAGTGAAGGGGTTAAAAGAGATTATCACAATGAAAACACAATATATGAGAAATGCAGAAAGGTTAGACCCGCTCACCTTTTCTCCGGAATGACCAATCAAATTCCTCTATTATTAGCTTATCATTCACTCTGTTATGTATTTTCTGTTATCAGTTGTATTTTGATTTTCTGTTTTACAATGAAAAAAGTGAATTCCAGACAGCTGTAAATGGATCAGTAATGTAAGCGTCCATCCATGCTTCTGTTTGTCCCATACAGAGAACGTCTAAGGATGTGATATGTTTTAATAGGTTGATATCTGAGTTCCATTTTTATTTCTAAAGATACAAATATTATAGGAGCCAACTCCATCACTGCAACCTGAAAGTTCTAGAACTGATTCTGTCACAGAATGTTCATTGTGACCTGCTCTGTGATTGGATTGTGCTTTATGACATCACAGATCACTGGTCTGTAGTAGGCTCCCCTGAACCTCTGCTCAGATCAACAAGTGTAGCCAAGATGGACAGACAGAAATCTGACAGAGAGCGACACGAGCTTAACCCGCGACAGAAAACCCGTAAAGCGAACGATGACCTCCGTTTTCTGTTCCAGCAGCTCAACGAGATGTTCTTCCATGGGAGACTGAGCGATGTGAAAGTTGAGTGGAGCAAGCGAATGATGCTAAGAGCAGCAGAAACCAGATGGGATCATTCAAACGGTTCCTGCAAGATCTTGCTAAGCGAGCCAGTCCTAGGATCAGTAACCAGTAAGACCCTGGTGGAATCTCTCTTACACGAGATGATTCACGCCTATCAGTTTGTCACAAACCAACTTGAGAGCGACGTTCATGGTCCCACATTTCAGCGATATATGAACAGCCTTAATCGTGAAACTGGCCTGAACATCTCGCTTACATATGACGACAATCCGAACAATTACAGGAATCACTGGTGGCGATGTGACGGCCCCTGCCAGCATGAAGGGCCGCATTTTGGATACGTCAAACGAGCCATGAATCGACCACCATGTGCCAAAGAGAAATGGTTCATTCAGCACGAGGCTGACTGTGGAGGAAATTTCATTAAGGTGAAGGAGCCCGAGGGGTACAGCAAGAAAAGGGCAAGAGAAGATCCACAGAGCAGCTTCGAGCGGCCGGCTAAGAGGCCCCGCCAGTAGATTGGAAAGCTCCACCAACTGTCAGCACGCTCAGCGCATGGGTAAGTGGCATATGGGAGGAGGCTGTGGGTATACACGAGGGGTTGGGTGTCTTTATGTGTATAGGGTTCATAGGTTTTAGTGGTGTTTTGGCATTATCGGGATTATATTTGGTAGAGTATAATTATTAGTGGAGTGTAACCATCCAGGAATTTATTGTGATATTAGAAGGCTTTTTTTAATGTCCTGTTTTGGGTTGCTCATCGTGCTGCAGGATACATAAAAATATAATATCCTTTTAATTGTCGGTGCAGTGAGCGGAGACGGCAAAGTGACGATTAAACAAAGTGTCTTTTCATGTAAAAACTGACCAGTAACTTGTAACATTAATAATCTCTATCTTATTTCCATACAGAGGAAGGATGTGAAGGTGCCTCAGGTCTACGGACCGAATGCCATCCGAATGAAGAGCTGGCATCATGAGGATGGCATCACGAGTGACTTCCAAAGACCAGGCATCGGTCACCATGAAGCGGGTACGTGTTCTGCTTTCTGCTCTTTAGGGGACATTGGGAGATGTTGTTCTGGTGTCTTTATCCATGAGATTATTTATTGGATTATCAATCAGGATATTTACATCAATCACTTTACATTATTTGTGTTTCCCTTTACAGGTAACTAAGATCACGGCCCCGGGTGACGAAGGCTTCAGAGAAAGCCGGGAGCTCCCATGATCTGCAGATGGCGATGACCGCCCACCTTGGTCTTGAAGCCGCTGTCAGTAGGAGCACATCGATTGATGGATTATCATCCTGATCAGGTTCAGTTCATGACTTCCTTCATTGATTCTTTACATTTCATTTTTGTCTCCATGTGATTTAACCACTTCACTGCAGAGGACGCGCTCAGCGCGTCCACCCGCAGTATCGTTCTTTGCGGAGGACGCGCTGAGCGCGTCCTCCCTTTGGGGCCAACGTTCGGCCGGGTTCCGCCGATCGCTGGCCCCCCGGTGCGGGCTGACATCCTCGATGTCAGCCCAGCACCCGGAACCGCCGCCGGAGTAATTAGGTGTCATCGCGGGGGCGCGAAGACACCTAATTCAGGCGCCCCCCCCGCATGTGCGGAGGAAGCGCCTGAAAGGGAGGGGGGGAGGTCCTTCGGACCTCTCTCCCTCCCGATCGGCGGCGTGCAGGGGGTTAACCCAGGCACCGTTTGGAAGTTCACAGCCTGCCCTTCCAAATGGTACCTGGCATTAACCCCATGGGGGCCGGATCACGAATCGGCGCCGAAAAGCGCCGGTTCGTGATCCTTTCCCGGAGCTGGCCGACATCTTGGATGTCGACTAAGCTTCCGGGAATGCCCCCTGAGGACTGGCGTCATCGTGCATAGCACGATGACGCCAGTCCTGGAGTTAACCCCTAACTGCCACCAATGGTGGAGATAGGGGTTCCAATGAACCCCATATCTCCTTATCCGTGGCAGTTAGGGGTTAATGTTTGGTATTGTTGGATCGGCCAGAGCATGGCCGTTCCAACAATACCAAACATGAGTATGAAAAAAGTTTTTAAAAAATAAATAAAAAAAATTAAAAAATATTTTAAAAAAATTATAAAAAAAAAATAAACAAGTTTTTTTTTCTTTTTTTGGTTCATTAATGCAGCAATATTGTTCCCATTTCAATTATAATGTGAACAATAATGCTGCACTAACGATTTTTGTATGCGGTGCGTTTGTTAAAAATCGCATAATTTTCCCCAAAAAAAAATGTAACGAGACCCCATCTTTAATTTTTTTAACAAACGCACCCCATACAAAATATAACCACAATTGCTCGCATGTTAAAATGTGAAAAAAAAACACTTTACACGTTGTAAATTATTGAAAATTCATATTTTATTGCATTTTTTTGTTATAATATACAGACAGGTCATGACGTATACTTATAATAATGACATATTATGAATCTGCCGAGTCTGACGGAAAGAACGATATATAATATGTCTGGGTCATATACTAAAATAAGCCTTCAAAACACGTTTAAACATGATGAGCAAAATCGGTAAAAATGACCTCAGCACAGAGGCGGGAAATGCCTCAGCAGCGAAAGGGTTAATAAAATAGTGGGTATTTTAGGTAACTCTTTATAAAATTGGTTGAAAAACTGAAATCTGTTAGATTTGTTATTATTATTCATATTTCCTTACGTTACATTTTCTGCTATTTATTCAAATGCCTTTAATTCCAAAGAAGTGAAGAACATGATTATAGATTGTCGAACTGACCTGCCCCTTGTCTCCCTCACGACTCCTGATGGTGCGCGATAAGAGGTTCTGTATATTAGGAGTAAAATGATCATTTTGTTAATTATTTTTCATTTTTCACTGTTTCCTTCCAGGTGAGCTCAGCTATGACCCTGATCAGGACCAAGAACAAGTGAATTACATGACCTTAACAGGTTAATTCATTCTTCTTTATATCTTTTGGAATAGTTTGGCTGCACCTGCACATATTATATGCTGTAAATAACGCTATACGGAGAGTTATAGACAGCGTATAATATGTGTGGGTTCATTGATCATGAATGTGTGAAACTATGGTTAAAATATCCCAGTCATGGTGTTTAATGCTATATTACTTTTTTGTTTCAGGTCAGTCTCCGGGTTCCCGAGTTAAAGGAGATCCCGTCATTGTTAGTTATATTTAAGTTAAGATAAGTTAAGTTAAGTGTTAGATAGAACTGTTTTTTGGGGTGTATGGGGTGTGCAGGGAGGGGTAACACCTCTGGTGTGTGACTGGTCGTGTCCTTTTAGGACAGCTCATTCACCTTTGGTCCCCACCTCTCACTCAGCTCTCACCTGTGGCTCCTAGTAGCTGTAGCATGCACAGCGGCCACACCCCGGGCAACAGCTTCGACAGGCTGGCTAAACCAGGTAGAGAGTAGCCGTCGAGTTATAGACCTTCGGTGAGATAGGGACTTCTCTATCCCGAGCATCAGGGCCGGATTAATGTAGGGGTGGATGGAGCGGCCGCTCCAGGCCCCATTCTGAAAATAGGCCCACAGCAGCTGGCTGGCCGACTGATAGCGAGGGCCGAGTATGCTTTGATCAGCTCTGCAGCAGAACCTGGCACTTAAAATAGCAGCGTTTCCTTTGGGCAGAGGCTGAGGGGAGGAGCTGCTCTTTGAAGCCACGTGCTGCCCCTTTCCCTGCACAGTGTGTGAAGGTGAAGCGTTTGCTCAGGCCTGGCCGGGATATAAGATAAGGATGCACTGCTATGTAAGTATCTCCTCCTCTTATCTACACACCAATTATGTCCCATTAGCTCTTAGATGACATGGGATGGGGAAAACCGAGCTAACAGTCGTCCAGCCCAGGCTGTTTAAAGATAGCAGCACATTTAAGGCCCCCGGCACACGAGCGTATTTTTGCCTCATGTGCGTCCGCACTTCCCTGCGTCCGTTGTTTTTTGACGGGGAAAGCCCTCCACCGGACGTGAAAAAGCCCTCCCCGTCAAAAAGCTAAACGGACGCTGAAAGTATACAAAGCGCGATTCTCCATAGGAGGATCGTGCTTTGCACGCTGAGCGCAGAGAATGGAAGGAACGCCCACTTTCACGGACGTTCCTTCCATTCTCTCAAAACGCTCGTGTGCCGGGGGCCTTAACCTGCAAAGACTGGACTGGGTGTAAATGCTTCTTTATTTTCATTTTTATTTCTCCTGCTGCTCTCAGATGGTAATATTTTTGTGTGTGTAGGGTGTATACATGTGCCTGTGAGATGTATGTATATGTGTGTGTTGTGGAGTGTGTATAAATGTGTCACTTTGGTATATATATGAATGTGGTGTGCCATCAGTGGCGTCACTAGGGTTGGTGTCACCCGGTGCAGTAATTTATGGTGTCACCCCCCCCCCCCCGAGTTTTACGGTTTTTTTTTCAACTACTTTTACTCATAAATTAGTACTCCCATATAACACTGAATGCGCATAATACACGGCGCACATTACTGTGAGGTTTATTGCTAGAGCTCTGTGATATGCTCTTACACAAATTTTGCCAAACTGACAGCAAGTACGGTGCCTGTTCAAAGGCAGTGAAAGTCCTCATAGAGAAGTAATGGTTAATCTGTTCAGAGACACCGAACAGCAAAGAAATGTCCTGATGTCCGGTGTTTTCATTTGGCAGGTTTATTCAGGGCGAACGAACACCATAGGTTTCAATGTTAAAAATATTCCTGTTTTTATCTAATATCTAATAAACCGTTTATTCCTTTAATCCATAGTAAAAAATCTCTTTATTTATTGATTTTATTTTTTTTTGTATCCATTGTAACCTTTTTTTTTTTCTATAGCAATTTTTTCTTTTTTTTCTGTAACAGACCTTTTTTTATCATTCATCAAAACTTACAGATGAAACTCTAAAAATTAGAATATGGTGCAAAAGTTCATTTATTTCAGTAATGCAACTTAAAAGGTGAAACTAATATGAGACTCATTACATGCAAAGCAAGATAGTTCAAGTCGTGATTTGTCATAATTGGGATGATTCTGGTTACAGCTCATGAAAACCCTGAATCCACAATCTCAGAAAATGAGAATATTCCATGCAATCAATAAAACAAGGATTGTACATAGAACAATATGGGACCTCTGAAAAGTATAAGCTGCATATGTACTCCGTACTTGGTTTGGGCCCCTTTTGCAGCAATTACTGCCTCAGTGTGGCAATGTGGCATGGAAGCTATCAGCCTGTGGCACTGCTGAGGTGTTATGGAAGACCAGGATGCTTCAGTAGCGGCCTTCAGCTCTTCTGCATTGTTCCGTCTCATGTCTCTCATCTTTCTCTTGGCAATGCCCAATAGATTCTCCAAGGGGTTCAGGTCAGGCGAGTTTGCTGGTCAATCGAGCACAGTAATCCCAGGTCATTGAACCAGGTTTTGGTGCTTTTGGCAGTGTGGGCAGGTGCCAAGTCCTGCTAGAAAATGAAGTCAGCATCCCCATAAAGCTCGTATGCGGAAGGAAGCATGAAGTGCTCCAAAATCTCCTGCTAGACGGCTGCGTTGACTCTGGACTTAATGAAGCACAGTGGACCAACACCAGCAGATGACATGGCTCCCCAAATCAACACAGACTGTTGAAACTTCACACTGGACTTCAATCATCTTGCAGTGTGTGCCTCTCCATTCTTCCTCCATACTCTGGGTCCTTGGTTTCCAAATGAGATGCAAATGTTGCTCTAATCAGAAAAGAGGACTTTGGAGCCGCTGAGCAACAGACCAGGTCTGTTTTTCTTTCGCCCAGGTAAGACGCTTCTGATGTTGTTTGTTGTTCAGGAGCAGATTGACAAGAGGAATACGACATTTGAAGCCCATGTCCAGGATCCGTCTGTGTGTGGTGGCTCTTGATGCACTGACTCAAGCCTCAGTCCACTCCTTGTGAAAGTCCAACATTTTTGAATGGCCTTTTCCTGACAATCCTCTCCAGGCTGCGGTCATCCCTGCTGCTTGTGCACCTTTTTCTTCCACATAACTTTCTATTAATGTGCTTTCATACAGCACTTTGGGAACATCCAACTTCTTTTGCAATGACCTTTTTGAGGCTTTGCCTCCTTATGGAGGGTTTCAATGATGGTTTTCTGCAACACTGTCAGGTCAGCAGTCTTTCCTATGATTGTGATTCCTACTGAACCAGACTGAGAGACCATTTAAAGGCTCAGGAACCCTTTGCAGGTGTTATGGCCTAATTAGCTGATTAGAGTGGGACACTTTAAGCCTAGAATATATTGCACCTTTTTACAATATTCACATTTTCTGAGATTGTGAATTTGGGGTTTTCATGAGCTGTAAGCCATAATCATCATAATTATGACAAATCACGGCTTGAGCTATCTTGCTTTGCATGTAATGAGTCTACCACATATATTCGTTTCACCTTTTAAGTTGCATAACTGAAATAAATAAACTTTTGCACGATATTCTAATTTTTCGAGTTTCACCTGTATATGTTAATTTCAGATATTTTCATTCAGTAGTTCTTTTTAAAACAGCAGGCGACAGGTTTGCAGCAGCATTCGGTGGCTGATTCCCTGCACTTCAGGGACCCTGTGGTGAATTCACTGGGGAAATTTGATTCCCCAAAGTGCGGGGAACAACAGAACACTGAAATGTCTGCGTCATTTCGGTGCTCTGTGAATATCCTCTTTGTGGTTTTGTTTTGCCACCCCATGGAAAGTGCCATCCTAGGCCTTGCCTACCCAGGACATACTTGAAAATGAGAGAATTCTCAATGTATCCTTCCTGGTAAAATATTTTTGTGTTTAAAAAAACAATTTTAAAAAAATTTTTTTTAGGGTGTCATCCTAGGGGAGGTGTCACCTGGTGCGGGCCGCACCCCCGTAGCGACGCCCCTGTGTGCTATGTATGTGTAAATTGTGTATTCATATAGTCTGCAGTATGTTTGTGCAACGTTTTTTAATTTTGTGTATTTGTGCTCTGTATATAGCTGAGTGTGTGCGTGCTGTGTATATAGCTGAGTCTGTGTGCGTGCCGTGTATATAGCTGAGTGTGCGCTGTGTGCCCTGTGTATATAGCTGAGTGTGCGTGCTGTGTATAACTGAGTGTGTGTGTGCGCTGTGTATATAGCTGAATGTGCGCGCGCTGTGTATAGGGGAGTGTGTTTGTGTGCTATGTGAAGCTGAGTGTGTGCGTGTTTGTGTGCTCTTACAGCCTTGTGTGTTCTCTATATTTATGTGAAGGAGGACCCAGAGGAAGCAGAGTAATTATTTGCATTTTCTCGCTGCTTGTATGGCTTTTAAAATATTATTCAGGGTGTGCGGGTGTCTTTTTAGGGGCTCCTCCATATATTCAAGGTGTGCTGGTGTCGATTTAGAGGCTCCTCCATTTATTCAGGGTGTGCGGGTGTCTTTTTAGGGGCTCCTCCATATATTCAGGGTGTGCTTGTGTCTTTTTAAGGGCTCCTCCATATAATCAGGGTGTGCGGGTGTCTTTTTAGGGGCTCCTCCATATATTCAGGGTGTGCGGGTGTCTTTTTAGGGGCTCCTTCATATATTCAGGGTGTGCGGGTGTCTTTTTAGGGGCTCCTCCATATATTCAGGGTGTGTGGGTGTCTTTTTAGGGGCTCCTCTATATATTCAGGGTGTGTGGGTGTCTTTTTAGGGGCTCCTCCATATATTCAGGGTGTACGGGTGTCTTTTTAGGGGCTCCTCCATATATTCAGGGTGTGCTTGTGTCTTTTTAGGGGTTCCTCCATATATTCAGGGTGTGTGGGTGCATTTACAGGGGTTCCTCCATATATTCAGGCTGTGCGGGTGTCTTTTAAGGGGCTCCTCCATATATTCAGGGTCTGCGGGTGTCTTTTTGGGGGCTCCTCCATATATTCAGGGTGTGCGGGTGTCTTTTTAGGGGCTCCTCCATATATTCAGGGTGTGTGGGCCACAATTAAGGTTAATTTGGTGGAGCCAGCTATTCATGGGCAATCTGAAGTTTTATTGTGATAGAGTGCCCTGCCCTAGAGAAGGGGCTCTGTAGAGAATCTTTTAACCCCTTTGCTTCTGAGCAATTTCAGTCCCCCATGAGCTAATTTTTACCATTTTGTGCTCATAATGTTTAAGGCTAGGGTCAAACGAAAGCATTTTTACACGCGAACGTAAAAAAGTGCGTCCGAACGAAGTGACGTATTTTTTCACGGAGTGCGCGAAAACGGTCATACGATGCGCATTTTCGGGCGTGATTTTTTACGGATCTGCAATTAAACGCATAATCTAATTTACCAAATCAATAGGTGAATCAAAAATTAAGGTGAAGGGGTATATAAAGCCATTTCGTGGATGGTGGCGTTTCACCAAGATGGATGCACTGCAAGTGTTTGTGTTTGCTGCAATGGGCTACCTGATCCGAAAACGTCAGATCCGAAACGTTGTCCGAGCCGACCCGAAATATTTACAGAATTTTCGAATGGACTTGAAATGAGTCAAATCGAAATTTATTGCTTTGAAACGAGGAGAACAGACGTTCCGAAGAAACGAGAATGTCCGAACTTACGAAAATTCGATACAGAAAACGAGCTAAGTGACACGCAAATACGAAACATGGTCGAAATTCCGAGAAAAAAGTACACGGCAAACGAGTCGAGCCGAACCGAATCGAAACAGCGATAGGTAGAAACGAGCCGAATCGAAATGTTTACAAATCCGAAACATCGAACATAATCGACCCGAAAAAAATGAAAGGTGCACAAGCCTAGCAGACATGTGCTCGGTGTGCAGAGTCCCTATTGTCGGTCTGTAGTGACATGTACGCAAGCACATTCATACCCATCCACACGCAGGCATCACATTCCAAGACACGTCCAAAAAAACCTCTGACACTGACAAGAATGTATGTAAATAGAAATATATTGTAATAAACATGAAAATAAATGAATTACATATTTGTAACATATGTACAAAAGAAAATAACATGAAGGACAAAACATAACAGTGACAACAGGAACAGCATGTCAACCAAAAACATACAAGACACCTCACAAATCCTCGTACAGAGGAGCATCTGGCTCATGAGGACCATGTGTGGATCCGCGGCGGTACCCAGACTCTGGGGGAGGCCCAGCAACATGGGACATGGGTGGGTGGGTGGGTGGGTGGGTGGGTGGCGCCTGGCTGTGGCTGGCATAACCAGTGGCCTGATGGCGTTGTGGCACCGCACCATAGTAGACCGCAGCCTGTTCTGGACGGGACAGGATCTCATGGATGAGGTCCAGGGATCTGCGGCAGTACTCCACCTTCTGCGCCGGGGTCATCTGGTCCAGCAGGGATTGACAGGAATGGACAAAGGACATGTCCTCACTGTCAGTGATGGTGCAGCGTGGAGGTTGTGGATTGTGTGACCCCATGAACCTGACCATGGCCTGCTCGAAGTCGCTAGGCGGTCCCCTCCTCCTGTTGTGAGCCGGTCTGGTGCTGTCTCTCGGTGCTGCAGCTGGCACCGGTCCGGTCTCCACCTCCCCCTCCACCTGCGAGTCCGTGCCACCCTGGTCAACCTCCTCCTGCCAGCTGGCAGAACCCCCTGCCGGCAGGTGTTGCTCCTGTGACCCAGAGGTGGATGGCTGGTCAATGCTGCTCGCAGTTGGCCTTGGCTCCTGAGTCCTCCTGAGGAACGACAATTGTTCTGCGTAAAGATAGCTGTGCACCTTCCTCCGTGCCCCAGCTCCAGAGCGCGCAGCTGCCGCTTCCTTCTTCAGGACCCGGGTGTAGTTGTCCCTGATAGTGCGCCACTTGTTGCTAATTTCATGTGCTGCAAAACATAATGAGAGTGACATTAGGTTCGGTTCACATGATGTGATCATAACACAGATTTAATTCATATTTCCCAGGTATCTTGCTAGTGGATGCAGTTTGAAGGATCTGCATTACAACTTCCGCATTGGCAGATCAACAGCTGGTGAGATCGTCCGCAAGGTGTGCCAAACAATATGGGAAACCATGAAGAAGCAATGTTTACCAACACCCACGGACGAGGCATGGGTAGCAATTGCAGCAGGATTTTGGGAGAGAGCCAACTTCCCCAACTGCCTTGGAGCCGTGGATGGCAAACATGTCCGCATAGTGAAGCCACTGCACAGTGGCTCACTGTATCAAAATTATAAACATTTCTTTTCCATTGGCCTACTGGCGGTGGCAGATGCCAACTATAATTATGTGTATGTGGATGTTGGATCATACGGCAAAGACTCTGACTCCACACTGTTCAGGAACTCTACACTGTGGGATGAGCTCGAGAGTGGGACCCTGCACATACCCAGACCCGCACCATTGCCTGGCAGTGACGTGACAGTCCCCTATGCCTTCGTGGGTGACGAAGCATTCGGCCTATCTACACATCTCCTACGGCCCTACTCAGGGACACACCTGACTGTGAGGAAGCGGGTGTTTAATTACAGGCTGTCGCGGGCGAGACGGTATGTGGAGTGTAGCTTTGGCCTGACCAACAAGTGGAGGATTTTTCATAGACCGCTTGATGTAAATATGGACTTCTGTGTGGATATAGTGAAATGCTGTTGCATCCTACATAATTATGTTCGTGCGAGGGATGGTTTTAATTTCGCTGATACCCTCACAGTTACGGGTCTGGATGAATATGCAAACCATGACATAATAGCTGTGAATAGACACAGCAACAGGTTTCGCGATGCTCTGTCTAATTATTTGACTAGCGATGCAGGGCAGGTGTCCTGGCAGCTGGGGAGCATTTAACATGTGACGGCACCTATGTTTGCCTTTACTTTTATTGTACATGCAATTTACATGTGATTATGAATTAAATAATAATGTACTCACTCTGTAGCTTCTGCTCTCTGTCAGACCACGTATCATAGTCCAGGTACACCTCCCTCGAGACTGCAACCCATGCGCTGGCCTTTCTCAGTTTGTCCTTGTAGAGGTCACAAGCCGTGTCCCAAATCTCGGGATGCTCTGCCACTGCCGCTATCAGATGCTCCACATCAATATCCACACCAGCCATCTTCTGCAATTGCCAGGTACAACAACAGCCACCACAGGACACTTTTTTCGTCTGGACGTTATATAGGCCGCACATGTGCAGCGTCTGACGTCTCCTAATCACGCAAACATGCCGCTATGCCGCAGCTGCGCAATCTGTATGCCCGTACTAGCGGTTCGGCGTGCTCGAAAAAATGCGTTTGTTTTCCATTTGCGTTGCGCGGACGGACTTTCGTGTGACCGTACTTCGTATATTGGCCGTCATTGCCCGTCATTTGCTGCTAGTGCGGCCGTGATTATGTGCGCCAGAACGCACGTTTAAAGTGCGCTGGTCTGACCCCAGCCTAAATGTGTTTTGAAGTCATGTTTTATTATAGACCCAGACCTATTATATATCCTTTTTTTCAGCGGACTCAAAATCTATCATTACTATCAGGGTTAATCAGAGAGCGGTGAAAAGCAGGAGAATGACTGGAGAATTGAAAATTCTAGGTCAAAATAGCCAAACCAGAAAAATTCTCCCATTTATCTCACTTTCCAAATCCGTTATTTTGACCTAGAATTTTCCATTCTCCAGTCATTCTCCTGCTTTCACCTCTCTCTGAATAACCCTGAAAGTGTAAATATTAGACATGTGCACAACACAAAATTTAGTTTTGAACTAATGGATTCGTCCTAAAATGCAATTTATTTAGTTGCTAAAGAAATTCGTTTTCAGTTCTTTAGTATGAAAACTAATTTCATTCATCCGAAAACCAGCGTATACAATTACTATTGCAGTGGCTCCTCAGAGGGCTGAGATCGCTGCTTGTTACAGTATCTCTCACTCTCAGCACAATGTGTCAGGCAAAGCTGTTACAGTAACTGACTGCTGCTCATCACAGCGCTCAGAGTTTCAGTAAAACTAGTAAATAATATTTTTATATATAAGAGGTCTTAACAATATTATTTCCTTGTTTTACTGAAACTCTGAGCGCTGTGATGAGCAGCAGTCAGTTACTGTAACAGCTGAGCCTGATACATTGTACTGAGAGATAATATAACAAGCAGCCGATCTCAGCGCTAACTGCCACTGGATTTAAAGGGCTCAAGAAAAAATTCTCCTCTCTGTATAATGTAGATAACATCCTCCTGCATTAATTAATACCCCTCTCTGTATAATGTAGATAACATCCTCCTGCATTAATTAATACCCCTCTCTGTATAATGTATAGAACATCCACCTGCATTAATTAATACCCCTCTCTGTATAATGTATAGAACATCCTCCTGCATTAATTCATGCCCCTCTCTGTATAGAAGAGAACATCCTACTGCTTTGGCATGTGGAGGGTGCAGAACTTCAGAATGCAATGCTTATCCAGCACAGGAGAGGGAACTTTTATTTAAACTTTGTATCTCTGTGGCGAGACAGACAGGATTATAAAAGCAAGGGAGAGGGAAAATATTAACGTAAATCAGTCTGAATACTCAGAGAAGAGATGACTGGCGCAAATTTATTTTTATAATAAAATAAAGCACTTTAAATCCAGGGAAAACATTCAAATAAATCACACTGAAGGCTCATAATGACAGAGTAACTGGGAGAGCTGGATACTAAATGTATCAGACGTAAAAAAAAACTTTATAACAAGCAGCACTGGAGAGGAGAGGGACTTTATATAAAACGTGTATTATAAATGAGAAAAGGGGATAGTGCTCCTGGATAATATAAAATGTATCAGACCCAAGCCCCTATTATGCAGAGTGGGAGGGGAGAAAACACACGTTTTATAAAGTCCCTCTCTTCTCCCAGCGCTGCTGGTTATAAAGGGGTTTTTACTATCCAGCCCTCCTCTCTCATTAGCTTTCAGTGTGATTTATTTGAATGTTTTCCTTCTCCAGCTGCTTTTATCATCTCGTCTGCCTCATAGACATGCAACGGTTAAGTAAAGGTTTCCTCGCCTGTGCTGGCTGGCTGAGCTGCGAGTGAGTATTCTGGAGCTCTATCACTGTCTGATTTTTGGGTAGGGGTCGGGAAGTATTACAGATACAAACTTTTTCTATAGCTTTGCGATGTTGCGCTCTTCATTGCTGGTCTCCTTCACTCATCAATGTAATATTACAAAAAGGACTAAAACTAAAATGTAATGCATTTTCCTTTAGTTTCTTTCGTTTTTTGGACTGAGCAGTTTCGCATCTCTTGAGTCAAATGAAAACTAAATTATCCCAAAATTCGTTCTAAACTTTTAGTACTAAAACGAATGCACAAGTCTAGTAAATATCCTTTCAGATTTCAATCATAGAGGAGCACTTGCTCTATTTGGTCTAGGAGACCCACCGCCCCAAGTATTGTCAGTTTGCCTCCAGGCAGTGATTGACTTGCAACACAAAGCAATGATTCAAAAGTAGAACCAGCAATGTGCTATATATTGGACATTTCCACAGTGGGGCCTAACCCCTACTAGAAATACAATACAACTCAACTAGAGAAGCGAGTAAGGATGGACCGGATCACTAAATGAAGCAACCATATTCCTTTAACAAATTTATATACAATTTGTTTAATAAATGTATATATGGTTGCTTCATTTAATGTCCATCCTTACTCGCTTGTCTAGTTGAGTTGTAGTGCTTGACTCATATGGGCCATGCAGGCTAATCTTGCAGGAGGCTTGCTTCCTGGCGCACTGTAAGTCAGCACACCATGTCAGAGTCAGGTTTTTCAGTCGCTCTGACGTTGGCATAGCGTGACATTTGCACAGTGTACCGCCTCACTCTCTGAAAAAGAAAGTTGTGCGGACCGATTGTTTCCTCAGTATTTATAAAAAGGCTCACCAAAATCCTCAGCAGCAGGCCCATGATACCCTTAATCTGGCCCTGCCGAGCATGTGAAGACAGATTCCAGCAGATTGAACATATGCAACCTACTAGAATAGAACAACAGTCCTGAAGGTGGTCTCTGCAGGTGATGTGGTATGCTAAGAGCACGGCAAGACATGCAATGCGCTCTGGTCAAACATTGAGCCCCGCCCCATCCACCCTCCCACACAGCCCTTATCCTAATTATATAGCCTCCTCTGAGCTGCTTCAATCCTCTCTCGGTTTAACCTCATTATGCGCAAGCTCTTTGTCTATCATTACGCAGTGTCTGCTATATTCTCTCTGGTAATTATCTCCACACTCCCCCTGCTCCCTTTTCTTTCACTTGCCTCTTAGTCCCTTGTAAGCTCACGGGATGTCTGGCTGAGCATTTATATAAATTGCTGCTTTTGCAGGACAATTATCCTAAGGGCAGGGCCATCTGTTCCTTATGTTTAATTATTTATTATGTCACCTGTCTGTGCTTCCCCATGATAAAGCGCTACAGAATCTGTTGGCGCTGTATAAGTAGCTGTAACTGGGAACTATTTGTTCCCTGTGTACCTCTGCCATGGATGGGAAGCTCAGCTTGCATCTTGGATGGAACATGCCGTTATAAAAAAAGCATTGCACTCGAGCTGAACGACTCAATCGCTGTGCTTTGCGACAACATTGGAATGGGGCCCTCAGATTTTCTGAAAACAATACTTTGGCACCGCTGGGTGGAGTAGAGGTAACATCACTGCTCTGCGTGGAGAGAGCCTGTGCAGACATGGGTTCGATCCCAGCAAGAGCAACTCTCCAGTAAGTGTCCTTGGGCAAGACACCTAACGGTACATACTCGCCACCCAGGACATACTTGAAAACGAGAGAAATCTCAATGTATCCTTCCTGGTAAAATCCTTTCTCAAAAACATAAAAAATGACACATTGACTTTATCTGGGGGTTCCTCACATTCAGATCCATAATGCATGCTTCCAAATAAGGTGTTCCAGGTAGAAGATGAGTTTCCGAGCTATTGGCTTAGACCATAATGTGGTTATACATCGTTGCCGGCATTTAAACTGATGCTACTCTTATCGGAAGCAGAAGCGACAGACAATGGGCGTACTGCATCTCGTTATCTCGCAGAAAACAGCCCAGTGTAATGAGATGTTTTGAGGAGAATGTCTTGTTTAACGTCCATTGGAGGTGACGGCGCTCACATTCTTGGAATTTATTCACAAAAGATAGCGAATTCCTAAAGTAACACTTCAAAACGTTATAACAACAAACCTTTTGATCTCTGACGCAATAATAGAATTCCTATCCAATATATTCCCTATTACCATTTCAAAAGATTATATATCTTGACCATATTTCACATGCTCTTTCCACCTTTGGACTTTCTTCAATTACAGAGTCATTGATGTATGTTCTACTAGGTGGCCTCTACACTCTGGTTGGAAATCTGATTTACCTGTCAGATTCACTGCTGGCAAGAAAAATGTTAGAAATACAATAATGTAGACTGAGTTTATCTTTGGTGCCCTTGCTGCACCTTAGGAATTGACCTGCATCTAACTGCAACAGATTATTCTCCTGTGAGTGCAGTTGGATTCATAACAACGGCACATTTTTAGACCTCCTTTCGTATAGTCATACTGTATGTCTTCTGCATATTGGTTTGTCTGTACCTCAGTACAAATATTTAATACTTTATGACTTAGGATTCCAGGAGAAACCATCAATCTTCTCTTTTTTTTGTCTAAATTGATTGTAGGGCAATTGTAGACCTGGATCTGAAGCCAGATTTTGATGTTACAATGTGAATTTTCATCACGAGATGTATTTTCAGTGCAAAGAGGCAACAAAGCAAATTAAAGCTCTTCATTTCTGAACGTTTACACTTAAAAAACAGGCCTTTTTTTAGATTTGTAGAAAAAGAACCTTTCACCACCTATTATGAATCAGTTTTGTGGTCTCACGATCATCACTGTATTACATCGATGGTTGTCCCATGCCACCTGTGAGTGTATGGAGAATGCTTCAATGGGTTGGCTTGTTACTACATAGTAGAAACTCAAATTGCATCCCCGTGGAAACACAGAGATTAAGGCTCAGTAAGTTTCACAAAAGGGGTTATTCAGAGAGCACCGAAATGTCGTCGACATTTTGGTGCCCTCTCCTTCCCCACAGTTCCCTGCACTTCGGGGAATCAAAGTTCCCCACCCTACGGTGTATTCAGCATTCACCGCAGGGTCCCTGTAGTGCAGGGAAAACCCACCGCAAACCCAACGGATGCTCACCGAACACTCGCTGAACACTCACCGAACACTCACCAAAATCTGTATATTTATTGGTAGAAAAGTTAGTTACAGGTACTTATACAGCACCAACAGATTCCGTAGCACTTTACAATGGGGAAGCACAGACAGGTGACATAATAAATAATAAAACATAAGAAACAGACGTCCCTGCCCATAGGATAATTGTCCTGCAAAAGCAGCACTTTATACACATGCTCAGCCAGACATCCCGAGAGCTTCCAATCTAAGGGACAAAGGCAAGTGAAACAAAAGGGAACAGGGGGAGTGTGGAGATAATTGCCAGAGAGAATATGGCAGACACTGCATGATGATAGACCAAGAGCTTGGGCAAGATGAGGTAAACCAAGCGAGGATTGAAGCAGCTGAGAAAAGGAGGCTATATAATTAGGATAGGGGATGGGGCAGCCGAGTGGGACATCAGAGGGAAAAACGGTGGTGTAGAGTGACTGTGGATGAAGATAAATACAGAGTTTAGAGGGGGTAGCCATTTGTTCATACAGAGTATTACAACAGGGAGGTGCCAGTGTCATACCTAGCATCGTAACTAGATAGCAATAGTAAGCTACTACTAGTGGTATTTTGGTGGCCTACCAGTTGTAGATTTTCTATGAATGTAGACGTAATGTCCCAGGCCAACTGTAGGACTGGCTATAACTCGAAAAGTCAGCAAGGCCAAAATACGGGAGCATATATCCAGGTCTTTTTATACACTGACCTCAATCGAAGCAGGCGTTGCAAACAATGATTCTAGGATGATGAAGGGTTGTGATACACGCTGTGTTTTCCCGAGCACTTCTTAGTTTGTGTCAATGGGCTTTACACGATAAAGTAGGGGGATATCTAAAATAAAGGAAAATATAGGGTAAAACCCCTACCACCAAGTGGTTAATAAATAGGCCAATTGCACACTCACAAGCATCGCGGTTTTTAAGCACATGAGTAGCCAATAAGACTATTCTTTCTTCATTTTTTTCATTTCCATATGGCTCCAATTACCATGTCAGAAAGAGAATATTGCAATAATAGTGAAGAACCATAAATATAATCATAAATCATCCAATTTATTGCGCTTATAGTAATTAATATCTTTATCGCATATATAAAATCACCCGATCCCAGAGGTCCGCGGCTACTCGGAGCCTAGGTCCAACGGGCTCAGGGTCCATCACTCAACGCGTTTCAAATATAAGACTTTTTCAGGAGTGACCTTCATCTGGCCGGAAGTCCGGTCACCGGATGTGACGTATCGGAAAAGAGAGTGTCCCGGCAATGGGGGAGGATACCCGTCGGTGTGGGCGTACATGTCACAGCTGAAGGAGATTTTTTTCTCATTACTGTATGATATATATATGTGTGGGGAGCCTCTAAAGGTCACTCCTGAAGAAGTCTAATAGACGAAACGCATTGAGTGACGGACCCTGAGCACGTTGGACCTAGGCTCCGAGTAGCCGCAAACCTCTGGGTTCGGGTGATTTTATATATGCGATATAGATTTTAATTACTGTAAGCGCAATAAATTGGATGATTTATGATTGTATTTATGGTTCTTCACTATTAATGCAATATTCTCTTTCTGACATGGTGATTGGAGCCATATGGAAATGAAAAAAATGAAGAAAGTATAGTCTAATTGGCTACTCATGTGCTTAACCACCGCGACGCTTGTGAGTGCGCAATTGGCCTATTTATTAACCACTTGGTGTTAGGGGTTTTACCCTATATTTTTCCAGTTTTTTACACGATAAAGGATGCTATGTAGAATTCATACACTGCATGGAAGAATTAATATGAAGGGCTACCTAATGAACCATTTTGGCCACTTCACGTCCTTTTTAGGAGTTATAACCTATACATACTACAGAGCACAAATGTCCTAGAGACCTACCTACCCCCTTTACCTTTTCTTAGATCACAGCACGTTATTGCTGTCAAAGAAAGGGTATAGGAGCGAAAAAATGAAATTCAGCTTATGTTTCTTACCACATCAAGCTTTCAGAAGCTGTTATAAGGTTAGGAATTATTAGGCAGAAGATCCATGTACCCAGCTGGCAAGCAGGGAGTCAAACGGTCATTTTTCCACCATTAATGCTGCAATCGTACGACAGTTTGTCGTTTCAACCGATCCATCTTTAGTGACAGAACGCTGGCGGAACAAGTGGACATTTAAATCAACTAACAAGTCAGGTGTGGCTGCTCATTAAAGGGATGCGCCAGGCTGGAAGTTAAACCCGTTTTATACGCGTCCTATGGATAATATAATTTTTCTAAATGCATAAATCAATAAATTGCAATAAATTATAAAAAAAAAAGGAAATTAAATCCTGACAAGCTGTGCCCAGATCAGATAATTGACTCATCCAAATCAGAAACTCATTTTCCACTGTGATGCCATCGTGCGGTATTCATAGATTTTATTGACATACCAATCGATTAATTAATAAAGCAGTTGGTAAACATTGAAATAAATACCCCTGGAAAATCAAATTATTTCTAATATGATTCTATATTCAACAGACCTCGAGTATAGACCACAGGATGGTGTTAACCTTCACAGTGTAAGGTTATTCACACTATTCTACAGCCAGAAATCTAAACGCCCGCGACTCTGAACTCAATGCGCAGCGTATGACTTTGCTGTTTTAAGCCCGTTGAGAATAATAAAAGGAAAATATTTTTCGCAAGGTTCTAAGGGCTTCAAAAGGGGAAATTTTATTTTCAGTCCTGTGTTTTTTCAATCCTGACATCAGTGAGCTATTATATATATTTATATATTTTTTGTCCCGTCTCAAGTAGTGTTACTTATTCAGCGGAATGTTAAAGTGGACAAATGTGTGGATTTCAAGGTCCCTTTCATTCCAGAAATGCAATAAATATGTACCGGATGCGGTTTTAAGTTGTTTTCTTGCAAATATCTCATTAGTACGAACTGTTATTCTTAAATGAAGAACAATTTCTGGATGAAGATGTGAGAAATACGTGTATTATGCTGCCATACAATGACCATCACTTAATCCAAGGATGTGAGGACCAATGGAGGTCATCAATTTCCTACACGGAATGTGTCCCTCAAGTATTATCTACAGCTCTACTAAACATAAACTATACTGTATATACAATCAGGGCTGCAACTAACGATTATTTACATAATCGATTAGTTGGCCGATAATTTTTTCAACCAATCGACTCATTGGATAAAAAAAAACCTTTTTGTTTTTACTTAAAGGGAATATTATGTAAAAAAAAACCAGCCCCTGCCCCCTTTTTTTCATAGTGTATATTATTTTCGTACGTACATATGCAAATTGCATACTTTTCACACCCAAGGTACACGAGCGCCTGGTCACAGTGATGGATTGATGCTGCGTACGCAGTTTAAGCCCATGTCTGCTTTCTCCTCAGAAGAACGCTGCTGCAATTGCTCAGTTAGACATGATGTCAGCACAAAATCAGGGTGAGAAGGGGTGTTCAGGGGTATTCATGAGTCTCCTATGCATAAAACATTGAATAGGCATGGTATTTATCCATGGCAGGACAGCACAAGAAAGTCACTGATTTCTTCAGGTTCACATTTTCCTTGATATATATATCAGTTTATTATTGCAGAAGCCACTTGCACATCACAGCAATTCAAAGAACTGCATCCCAGAGCTCCTGTGCTACATTCCCCATATGTAGCAAGGAATTCTGGGTAGAAGATGCAAATGACATCTGTCTCATTTTTTTGCATCCTGGGTCTGTTATTACACAGAACCCTTAAATCAATGCCATGCCATACTAGATGGCTTTTTTTTAGCAGAGATCAGGTTCATGCAACTGGACAAAGCCAATGTACCCCGTCGTTGACAGGTCCTATCTAACTTGACCGAATCTGCATGGGGTACATTGGCGACTGTGATAGGCTTAAGCAAACTATGATCATACTTTGCGAACTGAATCCCCATCATTTTACCTCAGTCAGGTTTGATGAAATGATGGAAGAAGGTGGTCAATAATATGGAGTGCTCTTTCCTGGTGTTTTGTATTAAATGTCTTCGATGCACCCGTTGTTGTTGCTAGTTTAGGTTGAGTGCAACCTTCCTGTAGTTTGTATTATACATATAGGGGGCTGACAACCCCCATTTGGTATGCACCCCTCCCTGTTCACAGGTGTGTCCCACCGTGGCAGCCTAGAAAGGCCTGGGCCTGCTGGGGAGCTCCAGGGTGAGTTGATCCTGTAAATGCAATTTCGGTCAAGTTAGATAGGACCTGTCAATGATGGGGTACATTGGCGACTGTGACAGGCTTAAGCAAACTATGATCATACTTTGTGAACTAAATCCCCATCATTTATTACCTCAGTCAGGTTTTTTGAACACTTTGAAATGGTGGAAGAAGGTGGTCAATGATATGGAGTGCTATTTCCTGGTGTTTATATATATATATATATATATATATATATATATAGGCAAAATAATGCTAATTCAAACCACATGGGCAGGCAGAACTGAAGTGCCAAGGAAGTGTCCTCTGCACAAGAGATTCAGCAGGCCCTATCAGGATATCAGCTAAGTATAACATGATGAGACCTCAATCGGGCTTCATCGAAAGGGTTGTCACGGGGGCACCTGGCTGGATCCATGGTGGGCCCTTTATACTGGGTGTTGTCAAGCCCTTTAGGCAGGTTTGTTGCTGGCTGCATGATGCAGAAACAGGACACAGACTATATACAGCTGCTATACACGAATGACAGAACAGGATACACACACAAGAGAAAACCCTGCACTGGGGTAAGGTCCTTATAGTGACCTCTGGCCACATCAGCCACAGGGAAGTTCAGGGTCGGAGAGCCTGGACTGGCTAGCCCAGATCACCACAAAAGCTGGCCCAGACCACTCTCTCCAGCAGTGGGTCTAGCTGAATTTGGGAAACGTGACAAGGGTGTAGCTGATATCCATCTATGCACCAAATAAAGGGGTCCAAATCAGGATTACCTTGTAGGATATTTAATTAATTTTTATTATTATCTGTATATTAATTAATCCTTTGGTTCTGTATGAAAAAGAAGGTCGGATGAACAAATAATAAACGGAGTCCTAGTGTGTCTAGGAAATAATAGAAGTATGAAAGTTCATATGTCATATATGTCCCCTATATATCTTGCAACCACAAATTCTGTATTAATAGAATATCTATTAAATATATATTATATGCATTTTTTAATTATCTTCTATTGGTTTTCAACGCTTATGAAGAATAATTACAAAACTCTGGTTTAAGTGCCACTGTCATGGGCAAAACATGTACTGCTCATTTCGAAGGACATACAGTTGTGTTCAAAATTATTCAACCCCCACTGAAATTGAGTGTTTTGGCCAGTTTGACATTGATTTTGATCATTCAGTCATCTTGCTTACAATTAAATCAAAGAGGCACGTGTAGGTCAGACAAATATAACATAACATTTATAATGAAATAACCACAAATGTCTTTTCTGTGCTCACATCATTATCAGTTTTATTCAACCCCCAAGTGACATTCAATCTTAGTACTTAGTACAACATCCTTTTACAGTTATAACAGCTTTTAAACGTGAAGCATAGCTTGACACAAGTGTCTTGCAGCGATCTACGGGTATCTTCGCCCATTCGTCATGGGCAAAAGCCTCCAGTTCAGTCACATTCTTAGGCTTGTGCACTGCAACTGCTTTCTTTAAGTCCCACCAGAGGTTCTCAATCGGATTCAAGTCAGGTGACTGCGATGGCCACTCCAAAATGTTCCAGCCTTTAATCTGCAACCATGCTCTAGTGGACTTGGAGGTATGCTTGGGATCATTGTCCTGTTGAAAGGTCCAACGTCTCCCAAGCCTCAGGTTTGTGACGGACTGCATCACATTGTCATCCAATATCTCCTGGTACTGAAGAGAATTCATGGTACCTTGCACACGCTGAAGCTTCCCTGTACCTGCAGAAGCAAAACAGCCCCAAAGCATGATTGACCCCCCACCATGCTTCACAGTAGGCAAGGTGTTCTTTTCTTCATAGGCCTTGTTCTTCCTCCTCCAAACATAGCGTTGATCCATGGGCCCAAACAGTTCTAATTTTGTTTCATCAGTCCACAGAACACTATCCCAAAACTTCTGTGGTTTGTCCACATGACTTTTGGCATACTGCAGTCGACTCTTCTTATTCTTTGGAGACAGCAAGGGGGTGCGCCTGGGAGTTCTGGCATGGAGGCCTTCATTACGCAGTGTGCGCCGTATTGTCTGAGCTGAAGCTTCAGTACCCACATCTGACAAATCTTTTCTCAGTTCCTCACCGGTCACACGGGGACTTTTCTCCACTCTACGCTTCAGGTAGCGCACAGCAGTCGAAGTCAGCATCTTCTTTCTGCCACGACCAGGTAGCGTTTCAACAGTGCCCTTTGCCTTGAATTTGCGAATGATGCTTCCTATGGTCTCTCTTGGTATGTTTAACATCTTTGCAATCTTCTTATAGCCATTGCCCTTCCTGTGAAGAGTAATCACCTCTTCTCTTGTCTTCCTGGACCATTCTCTTGACTTCACCATGTTTGCAACCACACCAGTAAATGTCTAGAAGGAGCTGAGTATCACAGTCATTTAAAGCTGCCTAATTGGTGCTTATTATGCTTTATTGCTGCTCCGTGACATCCACAGGTGTTTTCAATACCTGATTGAAAACACTTGAATGAACCTCTGTTCTTCAGAGTGGTAGTCTTTAAGGGGTTGAATAATTGTGTCAATGAAGAATTCACAAAAGAAACATTTACTACTGTATTACAAAACCAATTGATGTCATTTTAGTTGCATATGGTTCTTTAAAAAGTCCTTGTAGGATTTCATTCTGAATACAATTACAAATGTACACTAAATTCCCTAAAACCCTTTACAGCATTGGGGGTTGAATAATTTTGAACACAACTGTAACTCCCTTTATATAGAGCAGCATTTTTTTCAATAAAAAAAATTGAGATATGTATATAAGGATCCATGTCCCCCACAATACTGCAGCATGCCACAGGTGGGAGGGACTGCTACGAGCAGAAAGCCATCCTACAGGACAGCTCCACTCATCAGCACAGCAGCATGCTGTGTTAGCTACAGTCACAAACTGAGTGACAATCCATTGTGGCACATTGGCTGCACGCAGAGCTCCTGTAGGGTGGCGTTCTGCTCACAGTAGCCCCTCCCCCTTGTGGCATGCCACAGTCATGTGGGGGGGCATGAATCTTTGAATGAAAGTTTCTCAGATTCTTCAGTTTTATAGGCTAGCGAACAATGCTGATTCATATAAAGGGTGAGATGTCCTGTCAAATCAACAAAACTTGATCTGACACTTTGGGGTAAAAAAAAACAACAGCTTTAAGGTAAGAAATATTTAATGAATATACATATGTTTCTCTGACATGGAGGAATATTTAACAAAAAATAAATAAGCACATTCCAATGGTTCAAAGAATGTTTTAAAAAAAAATTAAGAAATAGATGCATTGTTTGACAAAGCCAAATTCAATATCTAACGTATTTTTAGCGGTAACACTGAGAACTAAGTAAGCAGCCCTAATTATTTTGTCATCTTTTATAAAAATGTATTTTTAGTTTAAACATGTCATTGCAATCACAATTAATTAAGAGAAGCCATCTGGTATGGAAAAGAGCTGCCTGGAAATATAAAATAGACTGGAATCAATAACGTGAAAAAGCTTTCTTTGTTAAGCAAAAATAATGGTAGTAATAATAAAAATTATGAAAGTGTATTTCAAAAATCTAAGACAATGGTATATGGTATCAAATGTTATGTACAGAACACTAAAAAAAATTATGCATAATAAAATCTGAAAAAAAAGCTAAAGGTTGGAAGATCTGAGTTTTGCTGATTTAGGGTAATTTTAGCATGTTTTAATACTACTTTTAAATAGGGATGCCTCATCGAGTTTTTTATGCTCCCAATCCGATCCAAGCCTTGTAATATTTTAGATCGATCAATCCCGATTCCCAATTCGATTCTGCACCTGAAACAAAGCCCCTCCTGTCCAGATCCACTATGCCCTGGCAAAAGGGAATACCGGAGTCTCTGCCAAACTTTTTTCATTTGACCTTTATTTTTTTGAGAAAGAATTTTACCAGGAAGGAGACATTGAGATTTCTCTAGTTTTCAAGTATGTCCTGGGTGGTGAGTATGTACCATTAGGTGTCATGCTCAAGGACACTTACTGGAGAGGTGCTCTTGCTGGGATCGAACCCATGTCTCCACAGGCTCTCTCCACACAGAGCAGTGATGTTACCTCTACTCCACCCAGCCAGTAGGACTTCTGGCATCTTCACTGCCTTTTCCTTTCCTACCTGGTGTCGTGTGATATTGTCATGGAGGAGAACTGGGTGGGTATGGCACTGGCAGCTCGATGTGGTAGGACTCAGGGATCGAATCGACTTGACGAAGGAGATACCCGATCCCTGCAAAATCACACGACCGGTAGGGATGAGCTGTTCGGTTTGAAATGTTCGGAGTTCGATTCGAACATTGCCCGTTCGGCTGTTCGCCGAACTCCGAACATTTCCACGTGTTTGCCACGTGTTCGCCCAGAATGCACCACAATGGACCACAATGCACTTTTCCACTGGCCTGAAGCTTGTAATTGGTTACAGCCTTGCATTTGACCACAGGTCAGGTGCAAGACAGGTGCAAGACTATGCCAATCACGGCTCAGAGTCCTGATTGGGAAAATTTTGCCCAATCATGGGCTCACAGAGCTAAATCCCGCAGCACACTATATAAGGCTTCACACAGCCTTCAGCACGTGTTTTTTGAGAGGAGATTGCTCTGTTAGTGTGTCTTCTCAGTGCCAGCAGCTATTGGGGGGGTCTCACTTCTAGAAGATATCTGGGAATTGTTGTAATCTTTGTGTTCGCACTGCCAGCAGCTATTGTGGGGGTCTCACTTCTAGAAGATATCTGGGAATTGTTGTAATCTGTGTATTCTCACTGCCAGCAGCTATTGTGGGGGTCTCATTTCTACAAAATATCTGGGAATTGTTGTAATCTTTGTGTTCTCACTGCCAGCAGCTATTGTGGGGGTCTCACTTCTAGAAGATATCTGGGAATTGTTGTAATCTGTGTGTTATCACTGCCAGAAGCTATTGTGGGGGTCTCACTTCTAGAAGATATCTGGGAATTGTTGTAATCTGTGTATTCTCACTGCCAGCAGCTATTGTGGGGGTCTCATTTCTACAAAATATCTGGGAATTGTTGTAATCTTTGTGTTCTCACTGCCAGCAGCTATTGTGGGGGTCTCACTTCTAGAAGATATCTGGGAATTGTAATCTGTGTCTTGTCACTGCCACCCATCAGGCGGTCTCACTGATTTATAGGAGATTCCTGGGAATTGTAATTTGTGTCTTGTCACTGCCAACCATCAGGGGGTCTCACAGATTTGTAGCAAATATATGGGAATTATAACCGGTGTCGTCACTGCCACCCATCAGGGGGTCTCACTGACTTGTAGTAGATATCTGGGAATTATAACCTGTGTCGTCACTGCCACCCATCAAGGGGTCTCACAGACTTGTATTAGATATTTTGGAATTGTAATCTGTGTCTTGTCACTGTTGCCAGCTATCAGGGGGTCTCACTGATTTATAGGTGGTTTCTGGGAATTGTAATCTGTGTCTTGTTACTGCCACCCATCAGGGGGTCTCACTGATTTATAGGAGGTTCCTGGGAATTGTAATTTGTGCCTTGTCACTGCCAGCTATCAGGGGGTCCCACATACTTCTAGCAGATTTCTGTGCATTGTAATCTGTGTCTTGTCACTGCCACCCATCAGGGGGGCTCACTGATTTATAGGAGGTTCCTGGGAATTGTAATCTGTGTCTTGTCACTGCCACCCATCCGGGGGTCTCACAGATTTATAGGAGGTTACTGGGAATTTTAATCTGTGTCTTGTCACTGCCACCCATCAGGGGGTCTCACTGATTTATAGGAGGTTCCTGGGAATTGTAATCTGTGTCTTCTCACTGCCAGCTATCAGGGGGTCCCACATACTTCTAGCAGATATCTGGGAATTGTAATCTGTGTCTTGCCACTGTTGCCAGCTATCAGGGGGTCCTATCAGGGGGTCTCACTGATTTATAGGTAATTTATGGGAATTGTAATCTGTGTCTTGTCACTGCCACCCATCAGGGGGTCTCACTGATTTATAGGTGGTTTCTGGGAATTTTAATCTGTGTCTTGTCCCTGGTTGCCAGCTATCAGGGGGTCCCACATACTTCTAGCAGATATCTGGGAATTGTAATCTGTGTCTTGCCACTGTTGCCAGCTATCAGGGGGTCCTATCAGGGGGTCTCACTGATTTATAGGTAATTTATGGGAATTGTAATCTGTGTCTTGTCACTGCCACCCATCAGGGGGTCTCACTGATTTATAGGTGGTTTCTGGGAATTTTAATCTGTGTCTTGTCCCTGGTTGCCAGCTATCAGGGTGTCTCACTGAGTTATACCAGAGTTCTGGAAATCTTTAATCTAGATAACACAGTTGAATCAGAGTTCTGCATATCTCCAATTTTTATAACAGAGTTGAATCAGAGTTCTGTATATCTTTAATCTATATATCACTCACCATGTCAGAAAGACCAAACAGGACAGGCAGACGCTCCCAGACACAGATAAGAGGGTAAGCAGCCTCTGTGTCGGGAGGCTGTGCCTCTGGTCGTCGTGGACGTGGTGCATCCTCTGCAGGGTCACGCTTGTCCTTTCTAACTGGTGCTGGCCGTCTTAAGCAGCAGTAAAATACAGAGGATTTGGTGGATTGGCTAACCAGGCCATCCTCATCCACTGAGTCCTCTGCCAGCCAGGCTTGTAGTTCTTTACAGTCCACCTCAGCTGCCAAAGCATCTAATGCAGCCTCCATGTCCACAGCTACTCCTGCCGTAGCCTCACCAACATACACGGAGGAGTCAGCTGAATTGTTTGACTACAATGACAGTGACATGCTGCTTGAGGATGCGCAGCAAGTACAGTGCTCTGATTCAATCTTTGAGGTGGAGGAAGGGAGTATAATTAACCTAGAGGAAGGGGGTGCCAGTGACACACAAATAACTGGCACTCATGTTCCCCCAGCAGCTGCAGCATATTGCGAGGTTGGCTCCAGTGACGAGGAGATAGGGGGTGATGACGATGATGAGGTCACTGACTCCACCTGGGTGCCTGATCGAACAGAGGAGTCAAGTGTGGAGGAGGAGGAGGCACAACAAACACGAGGCACAACGTCCTCTATGACCAACCGTAGCCAGTTCAAGGCATAAGATGTCAGAACTGCTCAGGTGCAGAGCACTGTTGTCTCAAAGCACACATCCAGGAACTCTGATGTCTGGGAGTTCTTTAAGAAATGTGCAGCAGACCGCACCGTTGCTATTTGTAATCTATGTCAGATGAGGATCAAGCGTGGGAAAGACATCCCACGCTTGGGTACCATGTGCTTGAGGCAACATGTGACCACCTGCCATGCATCCCGTTGGCACAACACTTTGCATAGGTCCTCCTCCTCATCTGTCTCTACCCCCACTATATGTCCTGCCATGTCATTGCCTACAACCTCCACTGACAGGGATGATGCTACAGTAATGGGTGTACCAGGTCCTTCCTCATAATGTGACCACCAGCTGAAGATTTACGCAGTTAGATTACGCTGCCCCAGCTGCTGCAGCGTAAGAAAAAATATAGTCCCAACCATCCCCAAGCACAGAGTCTAAATGCCAGCTTAGCAAAATTACTCGCATTACAGCTACTGCCTTTCCACCTGGTGGACTCTGCTTCCTTCCGTGAATTTGCTGAATGTGCTGTACCACAGTGGCAGGTTCCAAAACGCCATTTCTTTTCACGGAAGGCCATTCCAGCACTATACCAGCACGTGGAACATGATGTTATGGAGTCATTGGGAAAGGCAGTCAGCAGCAAGGTGCACATGACTTTAGACACGTGGTCCAGCAAGCATGGACAGGGCCGTTACATTTCCTTCATGGCACACTGGGTAACTCTGATTGCAGCTGGGAGGGATCCAAGACGGGGCTCTGTGCTGGAGCTTGTTCATCCACCATGCCTCCAGAAAGCTGCTTGTATGAGGTCTGTCTGCTCCACAACCACCACCTCTTCCTCCTCCTCCTTCAATGCCTCTGGCGAAGTGACAGTTAAACCGACGCGTGACAGGGGCTACGCAATGGCTCAAGCAAAAAGATGCCATACTGTGCATGAGCTGGTTTGTTTAGGGGACAGGAGCCACACCGGGTCAGAAATTCTGTCAGCTCTGCAGGGGCAGGTGCAGAGATGGTTAAGACCACGCCAGCTTCAGCTGGGAATGGTCGTCTGTGATAATGGCAGCAACCTTTTCTCTGCCCTACACCAGGGTAAGTTGACGCATGTACCATGCCTAGCACACGTCCTAAATCTGGTGGTACAGCGTTTCCTAACCAAGTACCCGGGGCTGGCACAGCTTCTCAGCCAGGCCAAAAAAGTCTGCAGCCACTTCAGACGGTCATTCCCAGCAAGTGTTCGCCTGGCAGAAATTCAAAGAGAATTCCACCTTCCCACAAACCGTCTGATCTGTGACATGCCTACCAGGTGGAACTCGACATTAGCAATGCTGCAGCGTCTGCACAAGCAGCAGAGGGCCATCAATGAGTGTGAGTATGACACAAGGACAGGTTCAGGTCAACTTGTTTTTTTTCCCCCGCAGTGGCTGATGATCAAGGATGCATGCACTGTACTGTCACCATTTGAGGAGGCAACGAGGATGGTGAGCAGGGACAGTGCATGCATCAGTGACACAATTCCTTTAGTGTTCCTGCTGGAGCGCACTCTGCGGGGAATTATAGATGTGGCACTAGAGGCAGAGCAGCAGGAGGAAGAGGAGGCCTTCCCTAGCTCTCAAGGCCCCAGTCTTTACACAGACAGCATTCCTGCGGGTCCTCAGATCAGACAGGAGGAGGATGAGGAGGAGGAATATTTAAGTAGTGATGGCATTAAAGGTGGGGATTCCTCAAGGGAGGATTTTGTGTGCCCAGAAACCCAAGGACTAGTACGTGGCTGGGAGGAGGAAGTGCATGATGGGGTCATCCTCATTGACCAGGAAGACTCGGAAGCTAATGCCACCTCCAACCTACGTTGCATGGGCTCCCTTTTCCTGCAAAGCCTGGTAAAGGACCCAGGATTTGTGCTATCAAGGAGAGGGATCATTACTGGTTGACAAGCCTTCTAGATCCACGATACAAGGGTAAAGTTGCAGAGCTCATCCTGCCTGTACAGAGGGAGCACAGGATGAAACAACTTGAGGACGCTCTAAAGCGACACTTGTCTAACACCTTTCCAGGCACTAGTAGGTTACCAAGTGATGACACAGGGGTCTTCTGAGGCTGCGGATGATCAGAGGAAGAACGGTGAAGGCCGGGGCCGCTTGACTGATGCCTTTTTAATTTTTTTAGTCCACAACGCCCAGGGACGTCAAATGTAGGCACCCATTGCCAGCGTCTTCACCATATGGTGCAGGACTACCTAGGGGCAAGGGCAGACCTGGATACCTTTACAGCAGATGATCCACTGGTTTACTGGGTGTTGAGATTGGATCACCGGCCAGAACCTAGCCAAGATGCTATGTAGCTACTAGGTTGCCCGTCATCCAGCGTGCTTTCTGAAAGGACGTTCAGTGCCGCTGGAGGTTTTGTCACAGACAAAAGAGTGCGTCTGTCCACCGACTCTGTAGACAGGCTGACATTTATAAAAATGAATCAGTCCTGCATCAGCAGCTATCAATCCCCTGATGCTGACGTAACTGAATAGATCGGGGATCTCTTCTACATTCCCAAAACCTCCACCACTGCACTCTCCCACAATACCACAGAGGGGTTACTTACGGTGTGAAGGCACTTGCTGCCACCAAAGGCACAATTGGGTGCACTGACGCCTGTATCAGATTCATATCATTTTAATATTGGACTGCAGTATCCAACCCTGCACTCTTCCAAAATACCACAGAGGGGTTATGGTGTGACGGCACTGTTGCCGACACTAACGGCCCAATTTTAAAGCACCTATTGTTACTTTCATCCAAAGCCTGCATACGTTTCACCATTATTTAGCCAAAAAATCACTAAACTTGTTCTGCGTATCCTAAAATGTCTCCTCTTTTCATACAGACTTCCGCCCCAAGCAGTTGTTTATGAATAGATTAACCGTCATTTACCGTCATTTGAAATGTCATTTTTTTGTTTTTAAATGTTTCTATACATCCTACAAATCCGTCACTTCACAGGTAGGTTATGGGGACCTTCTAGGCATGATATTTGAAGGAGTTTTTCTTTTTTAATCTTTACCTTTATTTCATGGAAAACTCACTGTTCCTTTAAAAACTTTTTTTTAAAACTTTTTGTCCTTGTTTCCTGTCCCCCAGGGCACTACACCTTTTATGGCAAATATCTTGCATATATGCCCTCTTGGAGGGCACTCTAAAATTCGAACTTTCGAGTCCCATTGACTTGCATTGAGTTCGGTTCGTGTTCGCGTTCGAACTCGGACTTTTGAAATTGTTCGAGTTCGAATGCGAACCGAACACGGCTCATCCCTAATGACCGGTCCCCGATTCCAATTCTAGAGATCGAATCGGAAAATCTCTAATTTTATGTAATAATTTATTGATGCTTGTGAAGTGGTAACTATTTTCAACACAACATCTCTCTTTCATTGTTTGCCTCCCCTTTCTGTATGCCATTAACAAAAAGAATTTATATCCAAGAGTGTTAATTTGCTTAGTTATACACAGCATGGCTTTTGTTTTAGGTTTAGAATTAGTTTTTCTTAACACATAATGGTAGTCTGTCGGAGACTCCAGTTGTAATTAGCTGTTTTGGTTGAACATTGCAATTAGTTCAATAGTTCAAAATAAACCTAAAACATCGTCTTTTATAAAGTCCTTCATCTGAGTTGGCATGAGAATTACACGAAGTACATTATTCGCTGACCCAACTTAACCTTTGTCGATGATCGCAGCAGTGATTAACCTACTTTGCATACACAACTGCATGGAGTCACCGGGACTTGAAAACTGATGTGTCGGTGGAGTTATACAGCTTTTGTCTAAAGTCCGATTTAAGCTGTTAGTGTAATTTAAATTGTTAGGGCACTGTATTTGTGCTTCTCCACAAGCTGTATTGAAGTGATGGGCTATTTTGGCACTCATTGTCTCCTATTCTGGCTCAGCTCATAATTGGGAGCCTCAAAACTCAGTGCACGCCAAGTCTTTGTGACTCCATATAACCAGCTCAATGCTGACATTTTATTTGGGGCTAAACTTGTATTTGTTACATAATTAAATACTGCCAAAGACTATAGGAATCCATGGAGAGTTCCAAGTCTCAAGAACTAGATCTTGCGGGGTTGAGCTTCATGATGTAAGGACATCAAAGACCAATTAAATCAGATATGTGCACAACAAAAAAAGTTTAGTTTCGGATCGATTCATTATGTTTTTAGTTAATTTCAGTGCGTTTGTTATGTTAGCATGATTAGTATTGATTTGTTATTTCGGGAGATTATTAATTTGTGTTCGTATCGATTCGTTATTTTGTTTTGATTCGGTATTTTGGAATGTGAAACAGATGAATTAATTACTTAGATTAGGGTTAAAAGAAAAAAGATACGTAATCTCCCTGTTCTTGGTGCTGAAATATGTTTCAGCATCAAGTACAGCAGAACCGCGTGGCTCTGGAACAGAGGATACTCCTGTCCTTTGTGCTGAAATAACTTCCAGCACCAAGGACAGTACCCGCCAAACACAGCCAGACTGAAGCAAGGAAAAAAACGCTGCGTTGAGCAAAGAAAAGAAGCCTTGGCATTTTAAAATAGTTTGGAATCCAAACATTTCACCTAAAAAATACAAAAAAACTCAAAAAATTCTAAAAAAAGCAATGAATAAAAAGGCTTTTTGCTGCAAATGAGAAGAATAAATGGTTGAATAAATATTTAATAAAACCGTTGATTGTTTTTACATAGAAACCTATGGGATTCACCTGTTTAAAGCTGACGAACGAACCACCGAAATAAGGGCATTCACTGACATGTCGGTGCTGTTCAGTGTTCTCTGAATAGATTAAACATTACTTGTCTATGGAAATTTCACTGCTGTGAATTGCACTGAACGGCACCATGGCACTGTCCAGGGCCTGTGGTGTGAATAGAACCAATTTAGCACCCTGGCCAATGGACAGGGACACGGTGCTGAACCTGTGAAACAAGTGAAATTGTATAACAAATCGATTCGTGAAAATTATATCAATTTGTTATATACCATTCGTTCCATTCCGGACAGAACCGATTTGTTATTTTGGAAACACTTCCGAAATACAAATCAGTGTAATTGCATCCGAAATGCGATTCGGAATGAAACAAAACGCGCATATCTAATCTCAACATACTTGGCTTTGGCATGAAATGAGTCAGAAGATCTCACACTGCTTATCACTGAGAGAGGGCATGGGATTCATGGAGGACATGGATATTTTTACACTTAAACCAGCTTTTGGAAGCTTAGTAATTCTTATTTATTAATTTATTTTGTTGGGCTACTAATTTGAGTAACGACTGACTGGGGATCACATTTTATCCTGTGGCTCCTTCAACATGTGCACATCAAATACAAAACATAGGAAACAGAAATGGAATTTTGGCTGCCACACAACTTGAACTACAACAGGAGTTGTATCTTGAGTTTCAAAACCAGGGGAGCCATCACCATTTAAAAGTTGAACAATTAGAAATTACATTAGTCATTAATGTTAACATCTCAGCTGGAATAGAGTGGGCGGCACTTCTTATGGACAAAAAATGGACTCTAAATTGGTGGAAGAGTAATATAAATTAATTTTATGCTGTCCTCACAATATAATGAATTGCATGTTCAATCTGAGACTATTAGGACTATATAAAGTCTAAGGGTGGGATTCAATAAGTGTCTATATGGACATGATATCTAGATGAAGCGTCCAGGTTCATTCAGAGTGGATTCGGAGCGCATCGTGGTGTAGCATGATCTGAGTGCCTTGCAGTTGGGCATTCCAGTCGGGATCTGGCCAGCTGCAAAGCCAGGGTTGGGTAACACACAACAGCATTGTTACGCAGCCCTAACAGGAACTCCGGCTTGTCGGGTTGATGGCAGAAGAGGGAATCCAGTCCCACCTATACCAACCCCAAGCCAATGAGTGAGGGTTTAATATGGAGAGTGGCTAGGTCATAATACATCCCACTCACTCACCATCCAAAAACTCATGAGCCCAAAGGGATCTGGTGCCTCTATGTGCATTAAAACTAGCAAAAGTTAACCATTAAAATAAATACAACCCCACCTTTTAACACTGTAATATTGAAAGGGTCTAAACCTCCCTACTAATGCTCTACCGCCCTAACCCAATTTAAGTGTAGATTAGTAATCTAAAACCCTACATTTAAATGAATACCCAGCATAGATAATGCTCAAAATCTGCGGTTGTTGACATCCATGCCAGGGTCTTCATGACAGTGTCTTTTCACCGCTTCTCTAATTGGTAGATAGATAGATAAATAGATAGAGTTAAAGCAAAGACACAGCTGCAAGCTCATATTAAACAGAAAGCTGATATTATTTTTCTTAGTGTAATCTTGTTTGGGTTCCAGATTACATGTCTCGTATACAAAATATTTATCTGAGACCAGAAGTGACCAGAGCCCATTGCCAAATTGCAAAACACATTGGAAAAAGCAAACAGCTTTGCGGTTTAGTGTAAATAGAATGTTCTTCTGATTTAATCAGACATTTGCTTTTTCTTTTCCAATATTGTATCCAAACTCTTATGTTTCTCACTCAAAGAATGAATCAGGAATTTAAGAATGAAAAATGGTATTCTCTGGAACAATTTGGCAGTGACACTTGCTGGATACAATTTAACCTTGAAAAATCTCTAGCCTTAACATCTGAGCTCAGCATAAATACATCAGAACAAAGGAATAGGTATGTATTAATGCTGAAACTCGATGGGAACCAGTAGAATAGATTCCGTTCCACATGTAAATTGTGGCAGTTAACTCGTATCAAAGAAATGAAAGTCAGAGGTCCTTATCTACAACATTGATCACTTTGATGGTAGAAAAAAATTACCCTGGAAATTACAGAAGAAATATAAAAAGAACTTGGTATACAATCAGCATAATTTCAATTATGAGCGTCCATCTGTTAGCAGTATGGGTTAATACCTAGCAGGCAGTGAATCTCCCACAATTAACCAGCACTCTGGTCCTGAAATGCCATCAACCTCTAGAAAGATCCAACTCAATCAAACGCATTATTAGGAGGATTACATTATGGACGTACTGGACTCTCACAATCATTCAAACAGTTGCTGTGGCGATGGACGGAATTTTAGGAACGCTACTGTGAATAGAGATTTTTTCCGTTTGTAAACTTTTATAAAACAATATTTTTACATTAATCGCTGCTGTGACTGGCTAGCATTTGCTTAGATGATAAAGTAAATGTAGATACTCGAGTATACCGCTAGATTTGGGTGACAAAAATTTTACCTCAAAATTGTAGCGGTCGCGTTCTATTCAAGACATCTGCATCGCGTGTAAAAAAACTTTCGGGAGAGGTGCGATCCATCATGGCTAGAGGGCACACTCGGTTTAAGCCAATCTTTCACCTCACTCGCCTCCACCTCTAATCGCTAGTAAAGAAGACGGGTGGCCGGTGGCTTCATACTTAGTTACAACTGCAATCATTCTAGAGCAGAGCACCCTGGCCTGAGGGAGAACCTGACTGTGTTAAGAGACCCTGGAAGGATCTTAATTGTTTAACGGTACAGTAAAATTTTGTTCTTCGCATTATATTCGAGTCTTGAGTACTCTCTCATTTCCGTAATAAATCTCTATCCATCGCGTTTTATTCGGGTCGTGCTATACTCGAGTATCTATGGTAGTCCAAGGATGACAATATAGCGGTTATTCAGAGAGAGATAATCTGGCCCCGAAATGTCACCGAACAGGGAATTTCCCCGTACGATGCCATTTCAAAGCCATTTGGCTATTCAGAGAGCAGGCGAATTTTTGCAAACTGCCAGCAAGTACGTTGCCTGCTCGAAGGCAGTGAAATCCCCCATAGAGAAGCAATGGTTAATCTATTCACAGACACCAAACAGCAGTGAAAAGTTGCCGAAGTGCCCTGCTGTTCGGCAGGTTTATTCAGGAGAATCCCATAGGCTTCAATGTTAAAAATATTCCCGTTTTTATCCAATATCTAATAAATCGTTTATTATTTTAATCTGCAGTAAAAAGTCTCTTTATTTTTTTAATGACATCTTTTAGGCTTTATTCTGGATTTTTTCGCCAAAAGTTTTTTCCCGTATTTTATTTAAAAAAATCTTATTTTCTTTTTTCTGTAACAGGCCTTTTTATTATCATTCATACGACATGATATGTAGTCACGCAGGACATGTTAATTCCAGGCATTTTTGTTAAGTAGTTTTTTTGCAAACAGTGTTTCTAGTTTTACACTTTCAAGCGTATTGCTTTCTTTTTTTTTTTTTTTACCCCATTTGTCAGCTTGTCGGCTTTTTCCGGTAGCTGGTCTACGCTGTGATCGTCGGCTCGTCGGCTTTTTCCCACGTGTTCAGCGTGTTTTCGTGGCAGTTCCAGCGGATTTGTGGTGTGATTTTGGTGACTTTTCGGTGGATGTTCGGCGGGTTTCCCCTGCACTCCGGGGACCCTGTGGTGAATGCTGAATTCACTGCAGGGTGGGGAACTTTGATTCCCCGAAGTTCAGGGAGGTGCGGGGAACGAGAGTGCACTGAAATGTCAGCGACATTTTGGTGCTCTCTGACTAACCCCCTATGAGCACATGTGTGCTATGGGTTTACATGAAGAGTATCCCAGGGCAGCTGATCCGTTGGCTCCTCATAATCAGACGTTGGATGTTATATACGTTTTCAAGGGGGACACAATTTGAAGTTTGCACAGAGAGGCAGGCAATTCGTGCTAATCCTCACAATAAAAGTCGCCAAGAAATTGAGTCTAACTTGGGTTAGTTACAATTTTTGAACTTAATAGTAGTTGGAGTCTTTCCCATTACTATACCGGGTTGTTGCCAGATATAGAAAACCTTTGTTTCAGCCTTTGGGTATGACCTTCTTGAGATCTTTTGACAGATCTTGTACCAACCTGTTGGTCTTCTCCATTTGTATATCAAATTAACTCTGCTTGAACCATGTACTGATACCAAAAACATAGGTTGGTCTTTATATTCTGTACCTGGGCCCTTTAAGCAGAACCACCCTTAAAGTGAATCTGTTTTGGACACTGGGCTTATTTAATAGGATATTACTCCAAATATATGTTTATGCATGTCTTTTCCTAATTCCCTTGTAAAACGTCTCTGTTACTCACGTCACGTGATATTCCACGAGGGTAGAAACAGCTCTGAGAGTAGAGCTGTCCTAAAAGATGGCCCTCCACTCACTCCGTGTAGCCAATTGATTGTTGGCATTCCAAAGTCCCCTCTAAGGGTTAATCGTGCAGCCTATGACAAGCATAATCGATGGAAGGAGAACATGGTGGCATCCAGACCAGCTGTGATATCTCATCAACAGATGAGCTATTTTATTGATCTTTAAGACCATTGTGATGTCATCTTCTATCGTAGCCTAAAGGTTGTAAGTTGAAGTTGGTATCATGTGCATTTAGGAGGGTTGCTTCAAGGCTTTTCAGTTACGTCTCACAGGGGAATTTAATGATATTCCATTGTGGTGGTCATGGTAGACGTCTGCCTTGGAAAATGTTCTTCTCAGCCCCCACAGCCATTGACTGAGTGGAATACCAGGAAACAAGGCAACAATTTTGGATTGGGGCTCCCTCCATAACATTTTTGCCCAGGGTCCTCCAAAAGTCAAAGGTGGTCTCCATTTGAGTCCACAGTCAAGCAACAAAAGGCGATATTATTTAGTTTCCACTGTATTTCAGCTTTTCCGTTTCTCATGCAGCGCATGCTCGAACATTTATGGACGGATCCTTAATAATAGTCAATTAATGATCTGCAATGCAGCATGTGCGATAGGCGAACCGTCACCACGCTAACAAAAGAATAATATTGTAATGCCGCAAAAGTATGACACAGATCGAGCTGCTGCCGGGAACTTACAAAGTTCTTCACAAGCGCCAGCACAATTAAACAGGAGGATAATGGGATTCATGTTTGTATTGTTCGGAGGCGAAGAATAGTGTTAATATCTTTGCAAACAGAATGAAAGTCATGGACACAGGTGATGAATTTCTAGAAGAATGCCATTAATTCAGCAGTGCAGATGGCCCTGTGTTTGGAAACATAATTGACTTTGTATTCAGAGGCTTTTAGCAGGCATAACCTGAAGTATTATGGTCTATAACAGATCAACTATCAAAATGCTACCAAGCATAAATGCTGAATAAAGAGCTGATCTATACGAGCCTGTTTTTTCACTCCGTCCTTTAGTATTCAGAAAAGACAAATAAATTAAGATTGTAATTATTTATCAGCATTTATTTGCTCACTCTTGGCTGAAGAACAGAAAACATGTTGCACTTTTTAATTTTTAAATGTTTATTTTTGCCCAATATTCTGATGTCATGCACAAAAATATTATGCATTCAAAAATATTTAATCACGTTGCTCTATATCATTAAGCCTACAAAAAAATGATCGGGAGCTTTTTTCCAAAGCATTTAAAGACAGAAAATAATGGTAAGCAATTAAGTCGTGGTAGCCAGGGGTGTATTGTCGTGTGAATGCATAAGTTCTTGATGCTGTAGCAAAAATGAGAATAAAAGCGAAACGAAAACAAACAAAAAAAAATGGTTAATTTTTAGCTTTAGGAAAGAATTACATACGTCTTAGACTTGCCTACTCCGTCTAATAAACATATAATGATAGATTAATAGGAGACGTCAAGGCAATAGTTTGTAGCATAACGATCTCAAAGATTTTGCGTCCAACATACATCTTTGTCACAACGGGAGGTAAATTGGCTTGAACTCATGTGCATGAATTTAGATGTCTATTCAATAACAGAATTTGATGTGGGGGTCAGTTGATTTGAGACATCTCACTCTCTGCTGGGAAGGACCTTTTTTTGTATAAATGGGTAATTTTCAGCTTCGAGGAGCAATCATCCTTTTGGAAAATGATATATTTCCTCAAACGCACTTTTTTTTATTGTTTTTGTTCCTTTTGACTATGGATATTATATATATTTTCTGATTCTAAAATTCTGGACTAGGAAAAGTCAGAATTTAAGGCTAAACTAGTGTGTTATGTTTTCTATAAATTGATTTTACCGGCTGGATGGAGTAGAGGTAACATCACTGCTCTGTAACCATGGAGACCCAGGTTCGAATCACGGCCAGAGCACCTAACGGTACTTACTTGCCTACCACACAATATCAGATGGGGAGTCCAGGGGTAACATCTCTCCCCTTTGACTTTGGTGATGTCAAAATACCATTCAGGACATCACTCCAATACAACTCTGGAGAAGTCTCAACTTTATGAGAAGCGGGTTCAACCTAACCACAAGGTCGCTGCTCTACAATCATGGAAAGATGACCCCATCCCAATCAGAAGACGCCATCAGTGAGTGGCCTTGGGCAAGACACCCAACGATATGGAGGCACCTACCTCACAAAATACTTGTACATCTCATAGATTGTAAGTTTCCTTGGGAACAGGGTCCCTCTGAATCAGGTCATCATCTAAGTGTAGTATTCTAATATATCAACCCCTTGTACACTGATCTTGTAAAGCGCTGTGGAATTTCTGGCGCTATATAAAGCAGTTTATGTCCAGTTTACGACCAATTTACCAATGGGTGCTTCCATGTATCCTGGTGGTTTAATATCAGTGATATTATCCACAATAGTTAAAAGAAATCAAGGCACTCTATCAGTAATGGAGATTATGGATGGCCACCACTATTCACCTAATAAAACTGTGTGATATTCACAGAGGAGAAGTATTTGGCCTCTTTTGCCTGTTAAGGAAAATATCCCCGGTGCCATGGTGAGCTATGCCTTCACGCACATCTTGACTCAGAATAGGACATAAAACTATACCGTCCTTGTAGAAGATGGGTTAAAATAGAGAACTAGAATGGTCAGACGCACCAAGGCCAGGATACCAGAAAAACACCCACACAAGGGTAATAGAGCTGAGCTGTAGAAAATCAGAAACAACCAGGTTGATCAGTCAAAGGCAGGTCAAGGATACCAGATCAGCTCAAGCCTGGCCAAAACATAAGAAAATAAAAACAAACAAAATTAAGGCAGAGGACATTCACTATTTTACTACCTAGACAACACAACAGTGCAGTGCTTAAATAAAAATGGCGGTTTTATATGAGGAATGTGGGTGGCGACCAAAACCGGAAACACCAGAATGTCCAGGTATGTGTGTGACACATTGATGCACGTTCCCGAGTGTCAGAATTATACGACAGGCATAAAGTATGACAAGACAATGGGAAGCCACACGGAAATGGACAGAAATCAGAGGTGATGCAAGAATGACATGCTTGAGTAGCAGCCAACGTTATACTTGGAAGCTGTGAAGTTTTCCATGTTTTTGGAATGCTCTGGTTCTGTTAAACCCGAAGCCTATTCCCTTACCATTAATTATAGTTGAGCTTCAATATTTTAATGTGAACTGAAGAATATGATTTCATCACTTTGGGTTATACTCTTTCTGACTTTCATGGAACAACAATCAATGCTTAAAGCAGAATTCCCAAAAATCATATATTTTCATATCTCAGGTAAAATTTATCCATGACGGAGTAGATCTATGGCATGGTTTCATCTTGGAAGTAAAAGGTCAATGTGGTACCTGATATGCAACCATCGATGAAGATATTAGGAGTATCAATAAATCAAACTATTGGGTATCTGACCTCACGCAGAAGCAAACCAGGAACCTCCAGAATGTTCTCGTAATAATGTATACTAGCTTTTCAAATTCTTCCAAAGCTCTCTGTCAGATTCTGCTCCTCTCTAATGTCATTTGGAGTCCAATTGACATCAATCAGGGTGAGCAGCTGCATGATATTTGCGGAAATTATAGAGTCTACGTGGAGATCGGTAGACTGCCAGATGCCACCTGATAGACAAGAAGAGAGGGACCGGTAAACGAGACTATTAAGTGAGCAAATATGGTATAAAACCATTTACATAAACAGTGTTTTTTTTCCTCTAAATGTGTTCCATCCTGCTGGTGCTTAATAAATCTGTCATTATAACCACATCCTGCTGGAAAAAAAAATAGAACTTATGTTCAAAAATGGAAGAATCTTATTGCAGATATGCTGGAACATTTGTTTTGTATGATCTGACGATTTATCCCAACTCTAAAGTGAGCTTGTGCTCATCTGGTTCATTTTCCCATCAGTGGATGGATATCGCATTACTTCTAAATTTCAATGACATGTAACATTCCTTGATGAGACATCACTGACTGCACTTACCAAATTATACTGCCAGACGCTGCCATTTTCACCTGCCATGGGGCGTAAAACACTTACTGTGGGTCGTGGGTCATATACTATCTACAACTACAAGCACATTTTTGCCCACAAATACCTTTCTATACAGAGAAACAGTCCCTGTTCATGTTATTCACCTTTAACCAGATAAGAAACATTTAAAATATGTGCATAGAAAACTAAAACACACCCGGCACGCATGTCTATGGCAGCTCCTTGCATCAAAGGTTCAGCAGAGAATCAGTCCTGATTGGAGAAATCAGGAACCCGTCAGGATTGGGAAACGGTGAAGATATGGTGCAGCATTACCCTTTTTACAAAGGAACCAATTTTGCAGAAAACAAAGGCAAGGAATGAGGCCGACTATATCCTGTATGTATTTAACAGATACAAGAAGTGACAAGGAACAGGGAAGAAGGTCAGGAGCAATTTATGAATAAAGGGTACAGGCAGGGCAGAGGTCAGAATAATAGGAAAAAAAATCCACAGGAACACAGAGCTGGATGTCTGGATCAATAGATCAATGTCTATGAGAAGACAGGATACAGGTCTGGAGGGATGGATCACTGGAGCACAGTCCGTTTGAATAAGGGAGACAGGGATTGAGGGCTGAACACTAGAACAAGGGCCACAAAAATTCAGTTCTGGAGAGCTGGATCACTGGAGCAAGGTCTACAAGAATTCAGTGCTGGAGGGCTGGATCACTAGAGCAAGGTTTACAAGAATTCAGTGCTGGAGGGATGGATCACTGGAACAAGGTTTACAAGAATTCAGTGCTGGAGGGATGGATCACTGGAACAAGGTTTACAAGAATTCAGTTCTGGAGAGCTGGATCACTGGAGCAAGGTCTACAAGAATTCAGTGCTAGAGGGCTGGATCACTGTAGCAAGGTCTACAAGAATTCAGTGCCGGAGGGCTGGATCACTAGAGCAAGGTCCACACACGTACTCAGTGCTAGAGGGCTGGATCACTGTAGCAAGGTCTACAAGAATTCAGTGCTAGAGGGCTGGATCGCTGTAGCAAGGTCTACAAGAATTCAGTGCTAAAGGGCTGGATCACCAGAGCAAGGTCCACATAAGAAATCAGTGCTAGAGGGCTGGAACACTGTAGCAAGGTCTAGAAGAATTCAGTGCTAGAGGGCTGGATCGCTGTAGCAAGGTCTACAAGAATTCAGTGCTAGAGGGCTGGATCACTGTAGCAAGGTCTAGAAGAATTCAGTGCTAGAGGGCTGGATCAGTGTAGCAAGGTCTACAAGAATTCAGTGCTAGAGGGCTGGATCACTAGAGCAAGGTCCACATAAGAAATCAGTGCTAGAGGACTGGATCACTGTAGCAAGGTCTACAAGAATTCAGCGCTGGAGGGATGGATCACTAGAACAAGGTCCACGTGAATACAGGATACAGGGCTGGATCACTGGAGCAAGATCCATGGTAGTAAGCGAGATAGGACTGAAAATCTGGATCACTGAAGCTAGATCCGCAAGAATACAGGATACAGGGCAGGGGGCCTGGCTCATTGGAACACATCGGGAATGAGAAGCAATGACCTGACCAACTGAAGACAGTAAACAGATAAAGGTATGTATGTACAAGCTCGCGCCCAAGAGAAGTGGTAATTTTGAGGTTCTGCACTTAAACGAAAAAAGAGATAACCACTAAGGATGGTGACAGAACAACTAGAGACTGGAGAATGTGGCTCCAGAACATGAAAATCTACCTTCCTAGAGTCTGGGACATTATGTAAGATACGAAGAAATCAGACCAGCACAATGATGGACCTTGGGCAAAGTTACCACCATTTTAAAACATGTGGTAGCTATGAAGGGTTCCACCTTGATCACATAATTCTTAAATTAAACCTGTTCTGTTAAGGGATTTATATATTTAACGATTATTAGCAGGAATGAAAACTATTCCTTTTTATTTAAAAACAAAGTTGATTCCCTCAAAAAGTATATATAGACACTCGAAAAATATATAATACTTTTAAGAACCACACGTTAATAGCCTTTACTTTGTTTAATATGTTACTAAATTGTAACTTAGGTAAAAATATATCACTTTTCAAAATCAATATTAAAGATAAAATACTAATCTAACAATATGTCAAACATTCTTCTCCCTGACAATCCCCCGTTGCATAAAACATATGAAATGAACTAAATCAAACTAATTGTATCAAATCGAAATAGTAACACTTGCATCATGCCCCATGTAGAGATTGTAACTATAGTTACTAAACCTATAACAATATTTTTATGGGTACAATAAAAGCTCATTAAATACTACTTAATGAGATGACATAGTTCATAGATGAAATGATACATTTTTTTCTGAATGTCTGCATTATTTCAACAAAAGGTGTACATTTAGTACTTTTCAGTATATGACAGAGAGGAAAGAAAAAAACAGGTTGGAGAGATCATTCAACCACAGTGGCAAGGCATGTCAGCGGGAAAATGTATTCATCGTTAACCAATTCAAGGAAAGCAGTAGGTGGTCTGTATCTAATACCCTATGAATTTGTGACAAACCAAGACATAGAGGCAATCATCTCTTTTTTTCATTCTTGCTCGCGTCAAGTCAGTTTTAGTCAAGCAGAATATGACACGGATCAGACAGGAATAAATCTTCAATATATGGACCTAAATAAAATGCCGTTGGACTTCTCAGACTTCTCACTTTTTTCCCGAAAATAATCTTTACATCTTTCACGATACAAATAATCCGTCTACAGCAAAGATATGACCAGTGCAGCCATTTAGATTCTACTTTTATCTTCCGAGATGTTGAAGAGGTAGCGGAAATCGGAATCGGGTTTGTATGTGTAGTGTGCCGCGTAAACATGATTATAGAGATGTTTAGCGGCTCCGTTTTTGATAATTTCACTGTACTGCAAAACGGACAATTTGATCATTATCTACACGCTGTAACGGTGGGCTATAGCACTCACCTCAAAAAGCGTATTAGGATCCTTTAGGACAGATTTCTAAAGACCAAAAGACTAAGAACGGCTGTAATCTGATCGCCCAAGCCAGGGAGTAACTGGACAGACCTGAAAGGGCAACTAAGCTCAATTGGCTTCAAGGCCAAAAGACCGCTTAGTGCAAAACAAATACTCAAAAGAGAACAGATACAGAGACGTGATACTGAAACAAAAACATAAACGTGATACATAAACAGAATAGGCAAGATAGTCGAGGACAGACCTAACAAAGCAACTAAGCTCAATTGGTTTCTGGACCAAAATACTGCTTAATGCAACACACTACTAGATAGAACATACAGTGTAGGAATCAGTGTATAACAGCCTGCAGGGGAGGCCTTCAGTGACTGGACTCTGTATAATGCAGTCATACAGAGTGGGAACATAATTCAATAGCCTGCAAGACAGGCCTACAAGCAGAGCTTGGATACTGTATCTCCACAAAGATTACACAGATACAGACGGACAACCAGACAATATATATTATACAAGAAGCAGGACAGGACTTCAACTGGACTCCAGAAGCACGCAGAACTGAATGCCTTGCGATTAGGACTCACAACCAGTTAAACGAACATCAGACATGAATCATAAGGCTGAACATAAACATGGACAAGACAAACATGAACCAAAAAGGCAAAACATACACAAGACCGAGAAGTACTAGGCAAAAGTACACAAGGGACAATCAAGAGAGTGGTCAGTAGGAATAGCAGGGTCAATACGTGATCAGGGTCCTCGAACAGAAACAGGTCAGCAACAGATCAATCAGAAAATATCAGGAACAAGACTCCACCAGACTAGACACCACAACAGTCCAAGGAGCACCTTCTCTCGGCCTCTTTTAAAGGCTGATGGCTCCTTGGACTTATGCTTGGCTCCGCCCCCTCAGACGCCGTTTTGCCAGCCCTTACTACTGGCAACAGACTAGCCAGCGATGACACCTGGTGCCCTGACCCCCCAGTGAGCACTGCGGGGGCCATAGATGTAACACACACGCCTAGGTATCTATCTATTCATCTATCAATCAGCGGCTGCTGGAAGCCTTGTGTATTTAGCACTCACGGATGCTAAATTACGTTGGTGTAATTTCATTGACCGTGAACCCGTAGGCTCCATAATGACACTCAACATATAGCCTCAACTAATTGACCTTTTTTCAACAATTTGCCTTTTCCAGAGGGTGATGTGTTTATTACGTATTTCTGCTGGATAAGACCATGACAGTGTCTTGAATGTCATCTATCTATCCATATCTATCTATCCATATATACATCTATATCTATCTATCTATACATAACAACCATCTATATCTATCCATATCTATCTATATCTATCAATATCTATCTATATCTATCAATATCTATCCATATATCTATATCTATCTATCCATATCTATCTATATCTATCAATATCTATCCATATATCTATATCTATCTATCCATATCAATCAATATCTACCCTTATCTATCTATCTATCCATATCTATCAATATCTATCCATATATCTATATCTATCTGTCTATCCATATCAATCCATATCTATCCATATCAATCAATATCTACTCTTATCTATCTACCTATCCATATATATATATATATATATTATATATATATATATATATATCAATCCATATCTACCTATCTATATATATATACGTATATAGCCATATCTATCCATCTATACATATCTATCTATCCATATATATTTCTCTACCTATCTATCCATCTATTGATCGATATCTATCCATCTATCGATATCTATCCATCTATCTATCTATCCATTCAACTGAGGACATCACAATCATCTAGGGTTGCTGTATTTCTCATGCAGATGAGACTGCCTTGAGATTTCTGTTCCGGTTGCCCTTTAGGGTAGAAGAAGACTGATTTGCATATGATATATGTAACAGATCTCAGTACCTTGACCGGGTCAGATTTGTAAATGCTGCTTCCTTGCTGGACCCCCCGTGTGTTTTCCCAAGCAGACCTCCATGCCTTCCTCCAGGCCTCAGACGAAGCGTAAGGATCGGAACACATAGAGAGCCTGCTAGCATCCCCCAAAAATAAGACGATGCTGTATATCTGGAGATTTTCAGGGTCAGAATAGTACTCGTTTAATTGGGGACAGGCACACATATTTATGTGGTCAAACATGGGTTATTTACATACACAAAACCTCCAAGAAAATGTTGTGACATAATTGGACTAGGACGGACATTGTGATAAACATTTGCTCAACATTCCTAAAGGAGAATAGTCCCTCCATAACATTTTAGTCTAGTTGTTATTAGTCGACTAAAATGCCAATGGATTTTCATCCTAGTTTTAGTCATCACAACTTAGTTTAAGTCTAGTTTTAGTCACCAAAATTTTTTGTCAACTATAGTGGTTACTCTGGTTACTCTCGTACCCCACACTTTCTTGCACTTCAGGGTATCAAATTTCCCGGAGTGCAGGGTAAACCTGTCGAAAACCTGTCGAATAACTGCCAAAATCCCTCCGAAAACCCACTGGAACTGCCACAAAATACACGCCGAACACGTTGGAAAAAGCAGACAAGCTGTCGAACACAGCGCAAACCAGCCACTGGAAAAAGCCGACAAGCTGACGAACGGGGTAAAAAACAACAACAGAAAAAAGGAATTGAATGTGTGAAAATTAAAACGCTGTTTGCAAAGAAACTACTCAACGAAAATGCCTGTAATTTACTTATAAGATCTCATGAATAATAATAAAAAGGTCTGTTACAGAAAAAAGAAAAAACGCTTTAAAAAAATAAATAAAAATATTTGGCAAAAAAAATCTTGAAAAATGCCTAAAAGATCCTAAATAATCAATAAAGAGACTTTTTTATTGCAGATTAAAATAATAAACGGTTTATTAGATATTGGATAAAAACAGGAATATTTTTAACATTGAAGCCTATGGGATTCACCTGATTAAACCTGCCGAATTAAACCACCGAACAGCAGGGCAATTCGGCAACTTTTCAATGCTGTTCAATGTTTTCTGAATAGATTAACCATTGCTTCTCTATGGGGGATTTCACTGGCGTCCAACACCGTACTTGCTGGCACCGTACTTGCTGGCAGTCCGCCAAAAATTGCCGAACTGCCGGCTTTCTGAATAGCCAAATGACCCCGAAATGTCCCCGTACACTGAATTTCAGTGTCTGGTTACATTTCAGCGACATTTCGGACCTCTCTGAATAACCCGTTTAGTCTTTGATGAAAATTAGTCGATGAAATCAACACTGTTCTTAATATAGATAGTATTTGTGGGTTTTTTTTCTCGTAAAAAATAAATTGTAATTTGATAGAAAAAAATGGAACTCTAAATAAAGTTTTCAAATACAATACTGTCTACATTTTTGTCCTCTCTCTAGTGGAGACCAGTCTCTGAAGAATTTCTTCACCGGATTTTTCGGGCGGATGTATTTTAATTATTTGCTATGCATAGCCACAGACAGAAAGCGACTACACAGTGTAGAGGGAAAATGCAAAAAAAAAATCTATTTTGCATAATAGGATCAGCTCGTTTGTAATTCATTTAAAATAAAAGCTGTCTAAATATCAGTTCTATAATGATCTACCAGTTGTATATTAACATCGCCGCCTTTGTTCATTTACACATTTCTTCCCCTTTAGGCTGACAAAACAAATTATCAGATGATAATTTCTAATTATTGTTCTACATGATTTATAGGTACGCAATAATTCAAGGTAGATGGAATATCTTAATTGGAGCGAATTATATATGTACAGATGCACAGCATGATAAATATTGTAAAGTTTTTCTTTCAGGTTTCTAGTTAATTTAGAAGGGCGTTTTATCGGCCTCTGCTGGAGGTTGTCCACATCATAAAACAGGATAACAGTGAGGGGTACACATGAACCCTATCCTAAACAAAAGATAAATCCAGGTAAAGTATCCATGTAATTGGGCAGACTAGATGGGCCGAAAGGTTCTTATCTGCCGACATTTTTCTATGTTTCTATGTTTCTATGTTTCTATCACCCTTACCATAGGGGTACGTTTTAGAATGGACAGTACATGAGGACATTCGAGGAACCCAACTTTATAATCAAGGGTCATGGATTCACAGCTGGGCAAGAGTCTCATACGTACGATACATCTGTCTTTGTTCATTACGTCAATGATCATGGGTCCTATTTCAATATTGGTGCTGAATGGCAGACGCTAATGCTCTTTTCCACTAGCGTGTGCCATTTAACACCCGTATTACGAAAGAGCCACTTTCTCAGAAGCTCCAATTTTAAATACTTCCGAGGTGTTAAATGATAACTGCTTTGGCTTCAATTACCACCTCTATGCTGATGATACTCAGATCTACCTCTCTACCCCTGATCTCTCTCCTTCTGTCCTTTCCAAAGTCAGCTACTGTTTATCTGGCATCTCCACCTGGATGGCCTCTCACCAATTAAAGATTAACATGTCCAAGACTGAGCTCCTACTAATTCCTCTTTCTAATGCCTCCCCACCTCCTGACTTCTCCATCATGGTTGATGGTATCACTTTCTCCCCATCAAACCAGGTTCGTAGTCTCGGAGTTACACTTGATCCTTCTCTTTCCTTCATCCTCCACATTCAATCCCTTTCGTCCTCCTGCCGCTACCAACTACGTAGTATTTCCAGAATTCAGCCATTTCTTACCGCTGACACCACAAAGCAACTCATCCACGCACTTGTAATCTCCCGACTTGACTATTGTAATAATCTCTTAGCTGGCCTCCCTCTCTCCCGCCTCGTCCCCATACAATCTATTCTGAATGCCTCTGCCAGGCTCATCCACCTCACCCAGCGCTCTGTCTCTGCTGCTCCTCTCTGCAAATTCCTTCACTGGCTCCCCATTCACTGCAGAATTATATTCAAAGGGCTACATTACATTAATCGTACTAAAATGGGGGCCCAAAGGAGAAAAACCTGCGCCTGCCTGTTTCTCCTTTGCGTCCCCGTTTTAGCGCAATATTACAATGCAGGCGCTAGAAAAGCTGCCTGCATTGTTATCAGGTGCTAAGCCCCGGGATGTAAATGGCAGTGCTAAGCGCCACCGCAAGCATCCACTCGATGGAGTCCATAGGACTCCATTGAAGCAGACAGCGCCGGTCACATGACCTGCCAGATCTTGCCTCGCGAGACCGTCAGGTCGGCGTAGTGATCCGCAGAGAGAGACTGGGGGACTTTTTCCCCGAGTCTCTCCCTGCTTCCGCCGGACGGAGGAAGCGGTTGGAGCCGCGGTCCTCACCGTGGGATAGAAAGTGAGTATCTGATTCATTTTGCGTTGCTCTACTGTCATTTGCAAAACTAGTGAATATTCCATGGCAAATTCAACTGACAATCTCCATTGATGTCTAATAAAATCAATGCCGAAAACCATGGAAATGCAACGTTAGATATCATCGTCTGACACTACACTGGAAAATATGGTGACACCTATGCTAAATAACTTCAGCAGAGATTACGATGGAAACAACAGTGGAAGCTCCTTTCAAAACCATGCCGAGATCTATGTCAGACAACTTCAACAGAAGCTATGATGGAATGAAGAATAAAAGGTATAACGAGCTATGGTGGAAGATCCCTAAGTGGTGAATTCTCCATAGTTTCAGCGAATTTGATCCTCTGTATTTCTCTGAACCAAATACTCCATTCTTTCAGTGAAAGTACCACAGTTAGAAAATAACCCCTTAACTTGTCTGTTCCGTATATCAGAGGGATCTCAAACTTTGCCCCCTCAGAAGTATGTTTACTAAACCTCCTATGATTTTCTGGCCGTTTATTGCATTCAAAGAATTCTGGGATTTGTAGGCAATAAATATGTGGGGGGAGGGGCAGAGTTTGAGATCCCTGGTATATTGGGTCCCAGCCAGTTAAATCATGTCACATTTTAATATGATAAACTCATATGCCCTTCCATCCACAGAGTAATTGAATAGCTTAAAACATGAGAAAATGTGTGTGTGTGGGGGGGGGGGCTATGACAAATTAATGAAAAATCTTTTATGCCAATATTCTTGTTTTAGATTAGCAGGTTAACCTTGGTATAAATTTAATTAGAGCAACAGAAAGTAATAGATAGAGACGAAGATTAATAGATAGATAGATAGATAGATAGAAAGAAATAGATAGATAGATAGATAGATTGATAGATAGATGGCGGGATAGATAGATAGATAGATAGATAGAGATAGATAGATAGAATAGATAGATAGATAGATAGATAGATAGATAGATAGATAGATAGATAGATAGATAGATAGATGGCAGGATAGATCGATAGATAGATGGATAGATGGCAGGATAGATAGATAGAGATAGATAGATAGATAGATAGATAGATAGATAGATAGATAGATATGGATAGATATAGATGGATAGATAGATAGATAGATAGATAGATAGATAGATAGATAGATATGGATAGATAGATAGATAGATAGATAGATAGATAGATAGATAGATAGATAGATAGATAGATATGGATGGATTGCTAGATAGATATGATAGATAGATAGATGGATAGATAGATGATAGATATGGATAGATAGATGATAGATATGGATAGATAGATAGATAGATAGATAGATAGATAGATAGATAGATAGATAGATAGATAGATATGGATGGATTGCTAGATAGATATGATAGATAGATAGATAGATAGATAGATAGATAGATAGATAGATAGATAGATAGATAGATAGATAGATAGATATGGATGGATTGCTAGATAGATATGATAGATAGATAGATAGATAGATAGATAGATAGATAGATAGATAGATAGATAGATATGGATAGATAGATAGATGGATAGATAGATAGATAGATAGATAGATAGATAGATAGATAGATATGGATAGATAGATAGATATGGATGGATTGCTAGATAGATATGAATAGATAGATAGATATGGATAGATAGATAGATAGATAGATAGATAGATAGATAGATAGATAGATAGATAGATAGATAGATAGATAGATAGATATGGATAGATAGATCCAAAATTCTCCTGAAAAAGATTTTATTGGAAACTACAGTATGTCCATTTTCTTCTTCCCCAATGAAATCATATCCGTTCTTGTCAAAATCCATAAACCTTATGTATGCTACTTTTAATGTGTTTGTATAATGTTTATTATTGAATTTTATGCTGTTTAATCCCATCATATATTTTAAATAAGGGCCAATTAAAAAGGAGAAGTGACATTTTTGTTATAGTAGCAACGTAATAACATTCTACATGAAACATGGGTATAATCATTAAATACTTCAATTTATTTACAGATCTATTAACACAGCGGCATAAATTTCCCCATGCATCATGCTAGTAGGGTGTAATATAAAGTAATTTCATTTACTTTACCTCCATAGAATACTTAATAGAGGGGGGAGGGCTATTTTTTATATATATTTTTCAGAACTCTTTTTTTCTTAGCGATATGTTTACCCCTATTAATTATTTCATTTTTGCACATTGTGTCACCGAACGTTCAATAACAAGGCAATAAATAATTTATAATCAAGAGCTACAGAGCATTTAAATTCTTAATTATAACCTTCTAATAGCAGCTACTGCAGTGAGGGATCCGTGGAAGCAAGATTCAGAGTTCATGCTATGTGTAGCATATGTAGACAGTTTGAAATAGTTGTTGGAATTAGTCAGCCATACAAAATGAGAAGAAACTGTATTCATTAGATGTGTGACACAACACACACATGTAGGATGGTGAGCGCGGGGATTTAAGGCAAGAAATGCTCTGTATGGTCAGGATTAACATAAATTTATTTATTTATTTATTTATAAAGGATTTTACCAGGAAGGATACATTGAGATTTCTCTCGTTTTCAGTATGTCCTGGGTTCAAGAGCATTGAAATTTTACAGTTGTTACAGAAATACAAAGTAATAAATGCAAGATATTAAGAACAAAACACAAATATACAGATTAACACGGAAAATAAATATGTAAGTAATATAGTTACTATGTTACATGTTTACAGGTGCATTCTGTACCGAGGTATGCTAGTAAGGAGCTCTTGAGTGACTTAAGACTGGGGGAAGATTTGATGGTGTCTGGAAGGTTATTCCATAAATGCGGTGCTCTGTAGGAAAATGAGGATCGAGCCACTTTCTTTTAGTATTGTCGTATTGCAAGTAAAGTGCTGGTCCTGGATCGGAGGTTATAGGATGAGGGAGCTGCTGGGGGAAGCAGTCTATTCAGGTAGGGTGTCAGCTTCCCAGTAAAGCTCTTAAACACCAGGTTGGAAAGGTGAAGGGTGCGTCTAGATTCCAGCGACGGCCAGTTTAGCTGTTTTAACATGTCACAATGGTGGGTCATGTAGTTACATTGTAGCACAAAGCGGCAGAATGAGTTATACAATGTAGTAAGTTTCTGAAGGTGTGTTTTTGGGGCCGCTGCATACACTACATCTCCGTATTCAATAGCCGGCATAAGCATTTGTTGTACAAATTGAATTACTTTTTAAAGATTTTTCTCCCATTTTGTATTTATACTGAGATTTAAGGCCCCATTCACACGGATTGATTTATCGTGCGTTTTTTGCCGCAATATCGCGCATATTTCCACGCGATGTCGCTCTACGTAGATTCTCCAATGCATCACATCTCACAGCTAAATGTCGCCTGTAGTTCGTTGCTGGTACATGACCCTTTTTTTGCGATTTTGCGATTTGCGATTTGCATTGGTGGTGTTGTGCAATATAGCGCATAACGGCGATATTGCGTGATATTATCGCGCAATATCGCGTAAATGAAAATCGCGCAGAAAAAGATGCAATTTTCATGTCGCTCAGTGTGAATGGGCCCTAAGGCTACCTGTCCGCTGGAATCGTAGTCATACACCCGACTTGGGGCTCTATTACATTCCTCGCGCAAAAACACTCGCGCAGCGCAATTTTTTTGAGCGCAGCGTTAAACGTTAACGCGCCTAAATTATCACTGGTATTACAATCCGAGCGCATTTTTTCATCGGTCCGAAAATATCGCACGTAAAAAGTCACGCGAAAACGAGCACAAATTAACGCTGCGCGCAGAAATCGGTGTGCGGACTGTTTACTTTTTTCATGCGATTCAGCCAATCAGAATTAAGAATCACAATTGTCTCCCGTTCAGTTTTTGCACCTGTCAAAATCAATCTGAGTATGTATGCTGCAGCAATAATAGAAACACGCACAACCTCTAAATTTTATAGTTTGGGTATGTGTAAAATGTGTAACTATACTGTGCTGTATTTTTTTTTTCATGCTGGTGTATTCGGTTTCGGCCAGAACGTTCAGATTTGCCGTTACCACCAGCTTTTAAAAGACGTTAAAATTATACGCGCAAACGTCGTTCGTAAAAAGATGCGCATTGACTGTAATACCATCCACGTACCAGCGCACTAACGCATTTTAAGTATGGGATGCACGCACAAACCTTCGTTCGCGCAGGGTTTGCGCAGGGTAACTCGCGTTAGACGTTAACGCGCATTTTGTGCGCAAACGTCGTAATTTGACGTTCAGCGCAAAGGGTTTATCCCCTAGCGTTAATTCGCACACGCACATTTTTGTGCAAAGAGTGTAATAGAGCCCTTGGTCATCTGCCTACGGGCAATGCTGTCGGCCGATTAGGGTCGTCCACTGAAAGTGTCTGTGGATGACCTAGGTCAGCCGTTGATCGGAAAAAAAACCCGCTGCAAGGGGAAAACAAAACTGTCCTTGGTGCTGAAAAAGAGTTTCAGTACCAAGGACAGCCCCGTCTAGTGCACCCAAAGCAAGGAAAGAAAAAGGCTGCAGGGGGATAAGCCTCCTGTCCCTGGTGCTGAAATAGGTTTTAGCAACAAGGACAGCAACGCTGAACGCGGCCTGGCCAGAAGAACAAAAACAAAAGTTGTGTTCTATGACTATGCACATACATGGCATACAGAGGAGGCAATACCTTGGGACCCACCAGTCAAAGGCCTCAGCCTCTGCTCAAGGCAGATAATTAACCTCAGCTTCAGCCTCAACGGTAGGGAAGATGGGCATGGAGAAGACATACTGGCAGTGATGGGAAATGAGTAAAGACATCTGGTTTGAGGAAACAGAGCAGAGACTCGAATGAATGTTCGGAGGATGATCTGCTATTTATCTGCCACGCGGTATCTTGTCATTGCCAGGGGATGCCTGAACATGTTTCAGTTGCCTTGAAGAATGTAGAACTCATACTCTATTTTAACAGTTACAAAATTGACCAGGTCTATTAGCATAAGCAGACAATTTACGTGTGTTATTGACTTACCCTGGAAACCAATTCACACTTCACTCAAAGAGACGGTCTTCAATTCCACCCAAGAGACGGATATAATGGGTTCTTAGCGAGAAACATCCCTTTTCCAATCATCTGTTAAAATAAATGGATAATTTTCGTTTTAACTAGATTATTAGACAATTATTCCATTAGAGACAAAGGAAGCGAGCCCTTGAATCGCAGGACTTCGTCTCCGAACGGACTGAGCCAACGTTCCAGACCATGCCGGGCGGCCGAGGCGCATTTCGCCGCCGTATTAAACCGACAGTACCATTAAAATGAATAAATAAGCGTGTGTACTCGCATCCGATGTTGGTAAATACTACAATAATCATCCCATTCACTTCCAGGGCTGCGATTTGTTTGATTAATAATACAATATCTGTTGCTTTGTAACCTCAAACGGATACGGGAGGAAGAAGAAACAGCAAAATGCATCCCGATTAATTAATACAATATGCAAGACTGGAGGATTATCTTTCAGACTAGATCTTTGGGGACGATATAAAAAGGGTTTATTTTGTAATTTATTTATTTATTTTTGTTTATTTATTTTTTTCACACCGGCTCATGATGACAGAATGATGCGGGCTCGCACACCTGCTCTTGGAAATTATTATCCACAACTCACGCGCGTTTACTTTCATGTTGTGTCTCCTAATTACAAATATAATGTTTTCTTCTATATTAACCAGGGAAATCCAGCCGCGTGTATTGAGTTTAATGATCTGCTGTAACCGCTCGGGCCATATAATAGCTTTCAAAGGATTTTATTCAATCATCTCTGCCTTCAGGTGCTGTGGGCATTTCGACTCTGGACTCACTTGACAGAGAACTATCATTGTTGAAATGCTTGTCATTCAGCGAATGCGGAATCAGTATTCACTGCAATTGAAATATACTCGAGAGAGAAAAGAACAAATCAGATTTTTTTTTTTTTTTTGCCCTAGCGGTAATTTATTTCTAAAGGTAACCAGCTGTTGTAGAAAAATGTAACATTTTCTATTAAGGATCTGAGCTTACCGTCTGAACCCCGGAGTAGGACGCGCGATATTAGGTCACCGCTACATAAGAAGATAATACCTTTGAGGCTATAAAAAAAATACTTTTCGAGTAGAGTTAATAGAACTCAAAATACTTTCCATTAAAAGTTACCTGACTTCGTTCCAGGTTCCATCGTATTTCATGCGTTATGTAGCGCCGTCTCTAAATCACAAGCGAACACGCACATCTGGTCAGCTCTTCTATGTCAAGGATTGAAAATTAACCTTGCGCTGTAAATAATTCGTATTTTTTAGGATTTTGCAGCCTTTTTCTTTTTTAATTATGCTCGTTTGCTCAGCGGGAAAGAAAGGTAGTGGGGATATACAGATATTGCTTTAAAATCTATGCAAAAAAAAAAGCTGCGAAACTGCGTGCAAATAGCGATCCGGCACCTAAGGGGTTAAAGAGAGGCACCGCTGGAAAGGGCAGACTCTGCCCTCTTCAGTCGTGCCTCTCTCTTTTTCCTACCTGGAGCCGTTCAGGTAGGGAGAGGGCTCCAAATGAGCACCCCCTCCCCTTTCACATTCATCACTGCAGACGCCGGGGGGGGGCGCCCAGCAACGACATCATCGCACATGACGGGGGTCCATAAAACCGTCAGGCAGGGTTCAAGGAGGCCATTCTGATGTAGGACCCCGGCCAGAGAGGTGAGTATAGGGAGGGAGGGGGGTTAAAGGACCTTGACGTACATAGTACGTCCTTGGTCCTTAAGGGGAATTTTCCCCAGGACATTCTATGTACGTTAGTGGTCCTTCAAGGGTTATACATGTAAAGAATTAATTTTTTTAAATTGACATTTAAACACTTTTATACCTATAGACAAACTAGAATAAATCAATAAAAGTTTTAAAAATGTGTATAAAATGTTTATTTTCTTGCTTTAAACTCTGTCATTTCATCTTCTCCAGCAACGACCCTAAGCTAGGGGTGTTTCTTCAGCTCCTACTTCCTGAATATTCCCTGCCTCCTCCCCATCCACTGCATCTGTATGGGGATATCCAACTCACATTTTCCGGAGCCGATGTCCGGCTCTGGAATAGATCTCCTTATGGGCCTTTATCAGTTGTTCAGGTGCCCATATTTCTGAGCCCCAATTGGCTCTGAGAATAGCGCATAGGAATTAAAAAGAAATTCCCATAACCTTCTTTATTCAGGATCACAGGAAACAGCAATACTTAAAAACATTTATTATAAACAAATCATTCAAAGCATAGCTACCAGAACGCCTTTCGCCCAGAGCTGAAGAAGCCTTTTGGGCGAAACGCATTCTGGTAGCTATGCTTTGAATGATTTCTTTATAATAAATGTTTTTAAGTATTGCTGTTTCCTGTGATCCTGAATAAAGAAGGTTATGGGAATTTCCTTATAATTCCTATGCGCTATTCTCAGAGCCAATTCGGGCTCAGAAATATGTGAGTTCTGAATCAGCCTTTGGCATAATTCTGATTATCCAATACTGTATTACACCAGGGGTGTGCCTGGCATGTATTTGTATTTTAGTGCAGGGGATACCCACTGAAGATAAGGACCAACTAAAGGAGTTAATGGGCACCTGAACAACTGATAAAGGCCCATAAGGAGATCTATTCCAGAGCCGGACATAGGCTCTGGAAAATGTGAGTTGGATATCCCCATCAATACTCTTTTCTATTTCGGGATTGATATACTGCACCATTTGTTTCTCTTTCTTTAATAATTTTTAGTACTGCAGAATATATACCGAAGTGTACGAAGAGGTAATTTTCTCAAGAAGTGACTTTTCATCTATGGACATGTATGGTGTACTATCTTGTTGACCGGTAACTATTTTGCATACCGGCGCTACTAGTTTTACTTATAGAAATAAAATTAAAAAGTCAGACCCCGCTTTTAAACCCTTCCTATCGCGATGATGCATGTCAAGTGCTGATTGCCTCCACTCTGTGCACGGCCTGTTACCTGCCACCACACTCGAATGTAAAGCCGTATTGTCCGGAGAACGATGTGTGGCACTGGCAGGCCTATCGGCCGGCCAGCGGCTTGTGTTCGGCCAGTGGCCTGTCTGTGGCCAGCTTGCTGTGGGCCTATTTTCAGAACGGGACCTGGAGAGGCCACGCCATCTGCCCTACGTTTATCCCGCCCTGGCTGCCAGGACAGCATAGTCTGCGCCGTAGTGTTAAGGGGTTAGATTATATCACTGACAAAGGACGAGTATCACCCTTATCATTTTATTATTATTTTGATCCAAGTGTATATTTTTTGTATTATCATAATACATTCTTTTTAATTATGTTGTATTGTTTACATTTGTGGAATCTTGGTGAAAGATGAAGAAACTCCTCAGCTTCACGAAGAAGACCTATAAGCGCCTGGAACTTTATCTGCTCTTATTCCATTAAAGAAAGCTCTTACAGTGGGGAAGTGAAATATAATCGGAAACCTTTGCAACGCTTACATCTTATCTGAACAGATTGGTTTTTTTTTCAAAAAAAAAATCTAAATATATAAACTTTGTAGTCAATATCCGGTAAAGAGGAGATAACGGTCTTAGAGAATGCATAAAACGTGCCTGTGGATATGCAGCAGGTCAGAGACACTGGAGTCTAATGTAAAAGTATCGGTTTCTTTAGTGTTCTTAAACTCAGGCAAAGTACTCTGGGTAGTTGTTGTGTCTATGAAATACTGAGTGCCTGTGTATGATTTAATAAAAACACATGTTTTATATACTTTTCAGTTAAAATAATAATTATCAGGTTTTTAAGAGCTGAGGAATATATAAATCTGAAATACTGAGCGTTCCACTTAAATCTACAGGGTTATTCAAAGGGTTGTTCCCTGCACTTCAGGGAGTCAAATTCCCCGACCCTGCAGTAAATTCAGCATTTCACCGCAGGGTCTCCGAAGTGCAGGGAAAATCCACCGAATGCATACAGAAATCTGCCGCAAAACTGCCGAATTGAACAGAAAAAACACTGAAAAACATCGGATCGGATCCGATCTGGTAAGCCGCCGAAAAGACATCGGATCGATCCGATAAGGCGCCGCAAAACCGCCGAACGCAATTGAAAAAAGCCAACGATCCGCCGAACAAAGCGCCCACCAGCCGCTGCGCTGAAAAAAGCCAACACGCCGACGAACGGGATAAGAAAAACAAAAAAACACTGCAACTTTTAAAAGCTGTTTGCAAAATAAACTACTGCACGAAAAAGCCTGGAATTAATATATAAGGTCCTATGGATAATAATAAAAAAGGTCTGTTACAGAAAAATAAAAAAATTGACAACAAAATCCTGAAAAATGCGTAAAAATAAATAAAGAGACTTTTTGCCGCAAATTAAAAGAATAAAACGTATAATACATATTTTAAGGGATTTTTTATACATGGAAACCTATGGGGTTCGCCTAATTAATCTGCCAAATGAAACCATCGAAAATCAGGGCATTTCACTGACATTTCTCTGCTGTTCGGTGTCTCTGAATAGATTAACCATTGCTTCTCTATGGGGATTTCACTGCCGTCGAACAGGCACCATATTTCGCTGGAAATTCACCAATATTTGGCGAGCTGCCAGGTTCTTGAATAATCGAATAGCTCCGAAATTTCACCGTACGGGGAAATTCACCATTCAGTGCAATTTTGGAGCCAATCCCGCTTTCTTTGAATAACCCTGATAGTCTTAAAGTCTTAGGAATAAAACATGGAGATTTGTTTACAGAACATCATCAAACCTTAAAACGTTCCTATTTAAGGAAGCCTACCACCCAACTCACTGACGCAACCATCAATCACTCTCACCTTGCAGTCTTCTCCTCCTGTTTCCAACCCCAACCCTCCCAGATTGTGAGTTCCTACGGGAATAGGGCCCTCATCTCCTCCTGTACTGTTTGTCAAATGTTGTTCAATGTATTGTAACCCTGTCTATACTGTGCTTATTGTACAGCGCTGCGGAATATGCTGGCGCTTTATAAATAAAGAATAATAATAATAATAATAATCAAACATTGCATAAGTCTGTCACAACGGTGATGTACCCAGTGGCGTCACAAGGACGGGGGTGGGTGGTGCGACTTACCAAGTGACACCCCCCAGGGCCGGCCTTTGGTGTGTGTGAGCTGTGCGGGTGCCATGGAAACAGGAGCGCTTAGCAGCCGACACACAGCTCGCATTCACTGCCAGTTTCTCAAGGGTCCGGTGCACTCGGCCCCGCCCTCAAGAAGGCCCCACAGAGCTCTGCAGGACTAGTGAGGTTATGGCAGGCAGAGGCCTCGCTAAAGAGCCGGCTGACGCACATCTGACTGATATCATGATTTATGTAAGGGCGCCCCCTATCTGCCAGGCTGTCTCTGTAGTGAGAACATTGCACTGTGTGCAGAAAGAAACCCTACCTTCTCCCCAGACAGCAGCAGCGTAGCGAGACCAAACGTCTCTTTTGCATAGAACTCTCCTGCTGGGGGAGACCACCGCGCCCCTGCAGCACAGCATCTCCTCCTGTCCTGATGCCTCCCCTTCAGGAACCTGCACAGATGAAATTGCTGATAAGAAAGGGCAGGACGGAGGTGCTGCTAGTAGTGTTCATCACTTCCATAGGTGACAGGGCTGCTGGGAACACGTGTGTGCGCTTTGCAGCTTTAAGGTGGTTTAGGGACAGGGGTCCATAAAGTCGGAGCTGTAAATGTCATGATCTACTCCTCATGCTGTTACCTATACACTTTGCACCCCACCACCCCTGTGGACTCTCACCACCATCATGTCATGCAATCTGATATATAGCTCCTAATATTCCGTATAGAGCTCTTAATATTCTATATATAACTCCTGTTCCACCATATAACCTCTATATAACTCCTATTATGTATATTAATCCTGTCATATATAACCTCGATATAGCACCTAATATTCTGTATACAACTCCTAGTCCTCATTATAGCCTCTATATAGCTCATAATATTATGTATTTTTCGCCTGTTCCTCCATGTAACCTTTATAGGTCCTAATATTATCAGGGTTATTCAAAGAGAATCGAAAAGTCACCGCACGTTCAGTGACTTTTCGTTCTCTTCAATTCGGTGCGATTTGGCGATCCCATTTCGGCGACCCTGCGGTGTGTTCAGCAAGCACCACAGGGCCGTCGTAGTGCAGGGAAAAGCTGCAGAAAAGCTGCCGAACACGCACCGCAAAACCCCGGCGAATGCACACCGAAACCCGCAAAAACATCTGGATTAACCCCGCCGAACACACCGGAGAGACCCGAGCAGGAGCCGATCAGCGCGCGGAGCAGCCACCGGAGAAACCCGACACCGCAGACGAATGGAGTGAGAAAAAAAAACCAGTACACTTGAATGTTTGAAAAGTGAAACGCTGTTTGCAAAGAAACTACTGAGCGAAAATGTCTGAAATTTACATATGATCCAATGAATGATAATAAAAAGGGCTGTTACCGAAAAAAGAAAAAAGTTGAAAACAAATCGGAAAATTATTTTTCGCAAAAAAATTCCCGAAAAATGCTTAAGAGATCCTAAAAAAATCTATAAATAAAGAGACTTTTTACTGCAGAATATTATAATCAAAGGTTTATTAGATATTGGATTAAAACAGGAATATTTTTAACATTGAGGGCTATGGGATTCGCCTTAATAAACCTGTCTAATGAAGGGCATTTCGGCAACTTTTCACTGCTGGTTTTTGTTCTCTGAATAGACGAAGCTATGGGGATTTCACTGCCCTCGAACAGGCACCATATGTGCAGGCAATTCGCCAATATTTGGCGAATTGCCTGCTCTCTGGATAGCCGAATGGCCAAGAAAGGTAACCGAATGCTGATTTTCAGCGTTCGGTTACCTTTTGGCAGCCATTTGGATCTCTTTGAATAACCCTGTATGTATATTACCCCTGTTCCTCCATGTAATCGCTATATTGCTCCTAATATTCCATATATACTTGTTCCTTTACAGAACATCCAATGTGCGTTTCGTTGCTTATGTATCATTGCTTCCTAATGGCAGGCTGCTCTGTGCAGATGTGATGAGAATTATTGCTGAGATTACTGAGCTGGCCTTTCATTTATTCTGAGAGTCTGCATGCTCAGTGCCGACAAGATGTGAAGAAAAGAAATCCTCTAGATCCCATATATTCACATATAAATCCGCCGTCTGCACTTATGTCTCCCACCCCTGTCTCTCTGATAATATCTCTTTATTTGGTTTATTTGTGTGTTGGTCTATGTACGCTTCTTTGTTTATGTATTGCCTTCTTTATGTGTTGCCTCATAACACTGCTCTGCAACATCCATACCCTCATATCCATCCCTGTCTGTCCATCCATCCCAGTCAGTCCGTCCATCCATCCATCCATCCATCCATCCATCCATCCATCCATCCATCCAGCCTTCCATCCCTGTCTGTCTGGTCATCCATCCATCCATCCCTGCCTGTCTGTCCATCCATCCATCCCAGTCTGTTTGTCCATCCAGTCCTGTCTGTCCATCCATCCATTCTTGTCCATCCATCCATTCAATCATCCATTCCTGTCTGTCTGTCCATCCATCCATCCATCCATCCCTGTTTGTCTGTTCGTCCATCCATCCATCCTTGTCTGTCTGTCCATCCATCCATCCACCCCTTCTTTCTGTGTGTCTATCCATCCATCCCTGTCTGTCCATCCATCCCTCTGTGTCCCTCCATTTGTGTCCGTCCATCCATCCATCCATCCATTCCTGTCTGTATGTCCATCCATCTTTCCATCCCTTTCTGTCTGTCCATCATCCATCCATCCATCCATCCATCCCTGTCTGTCCATCCATCCATCCATCCATCCATGTCTGTCTGTCCATCCACCCACCCATCCATCCCTGTCTGTCCATCCATCCGTCCATCCCTGTCTGTCCATCCATCCGTCCCTGTCTGTCTGTGTGTCCATCCATCCATCCCTGTCTGTCTGTCCATCCATATCTGTCTGTCCATCCATTCCTGTCTGTCCATCCATCCCTACCTGTCCATCCATGTACCAATCCACCCCTGTCCATCCATCCATCCATCCATCCATCCATCCATCCCTGGCTGTCCGTCCATCCATCCGTGTCCATCCATCCATTCCTGTCTGTCCATCCATACATCTATCCATCCCTGTCTGTCTGTCCATCCATCCATCCCTGTCCGTCCATCCATCCGTCTGTCCGTCCATCCATCCACCCATCCATCCCTGTCTGTCCATCCATCCCTGTCTATCTGTGTGTCCATCCATCTCTGTCTGTCCCTACATCCATCCCTACCTGTCCATCCATGTACCAATCCACCGCTGTCCATCCATCCATCCATCCATCCAATCATCCCTCCCTGTCTGTTCATCCATCCATTCCTGTCTGTCTATCCCTCTATCCATTCATGCATCTATCTGCCTATTCATTTATCCCTCTGCATATCTTTCTATACCTGTCTGTTTATCTCTCTGCATATTTCCCTATGAAGAAGATAAGGGGGGGGTTACACCATGAGTTCCCGCCACGGGTGACACCAACCTTAGTGACACCACTGGATGTACCCCATCATGGCAAGTCCTATCCTTCCTATCCCATATGATATTGTAGATCCGGAGATCCGCCAGTGCTGCAGCATTTTCCACAGCAACGTGAGGGACGGTTGGACACGCTGTGCAGTAACATTCTGCACAATGCTAGAAAGAAACATGCTGGCGTTGCTCAACATGTCCCTCTCTGGCACTGCGCTGCAGGTGCCAGTCCTAGCCTGTCTCCCTGGAGCTGCGCATCATGTTCCTCATGACTCCCTCTCTCTGAACTTTCTTCACTCTGACTTAGGAATAAAATAAATGGGGATTTGGCTCCAAAACATGATCATCCATTGCATATGTCTGCCTCAACACCAATATAACCCCATCGTGGCATGACCTGTCCTTCCTAACCTTTCTCTTATTAGATTCTGAGATCTGGAGATCCACCTGTGCTGCAGCATTTTCCACAGCAACATGAGTGAAGGCGCTGCAGGTCCCACTCCTAGCGTGTCTCCCTGGAGTTGCACAGCAGGTGCTTTGTGACTTCTTTGCTGCACCATTCTCTCTCTCTGTGGCTACTTCAAAACCTGCAGGGACAACATGTGAGTAAAATCGCCTTAAAAAAATAAGAAAAACAATTAAAAAATAATTGAGTAAAATACAAGAACCTTATTTTTAATAGAATATCCTTTTAATGATACAATACAGACATTTAATGAAGATAAAAAAAATAATAGTGAATTTCAGCATGCCGAGATTAATTAGAAACCATTTAATGTCATTAAAAGAAATAACAAAATTGTCGAAAAGGTTGAAACGATGCCAACTCAGCCTAGGCTCTTTTATTTAAAACACGACAACACCACGCGTGCAAACCGTCTGATGACGGAGCCGCTTCGGAGGTCGCGCATTTGTTTTGTTTGATCTAAGGTAAAAACAAACAAAAGCGAGAATTCTAACTGATTGCCTACTCCGAACCCGATGCATAAACACATTCAAAGCGGGAGAAATGCTGAAAACGAATAAAAAATAACATTACGGAAGCATTTTATCTATTGTGTAAAGGGATTGTTTTACGCTCCCAGAGGTTACAGTTACGTTTGAACTAAAGTTAAATTAATGGTGCTAAAGCTAAATAAAAACCGATGCAAAATAAAATAGAGACCAAGGTAGGAATTTGTTACTGTTAATGTAAAAGGATTTTCTTGTTATTTACCCATGGGGATTTTTCAGGTTCTATCAAGGAAAGCTTACCTACATGTCATACATCATTTCAAAAAGACACATATAGCCTCAAAACTGCTCTAAGGCAGCTACAAGCAAGTGTCACTTTGAGTTAAATGCATTATTAAACTGTTGGGAAACTTCCCATCATGGGTCATTTATCTATGCTAAATTAGGTCAAAAAACCTGTGCACTTGCCTAGATAAATGAGAAGGAAAAAGCAAATTTTCTCGTGGGATGCCATACTTTGACAGGCTCTTGGAGCGTATTTTATTATGTTTAGTCAACTTTGGAAAAATGTATATCACAGAAACGGAATGACTGTGGATTGAGTAGTTTGTCGAAATCAAATGCGTTGACATAAAGTGATAGGAGACTGTTCGGGGAAGATGGCAGGGCAGACTGATTTATAGTACTCGCCATTGTTTGTACAACATCAGCTTTTGAACTAACGGAGAAGAGTCCCCTCAAGCTTACTTTGCCTGCTTGGTGTTTATCTTTTCGTTTTGGCCGAGTTTACCAGCTCCCGTCGTAATTATAAAATTGGACGCTTCGTTTAATGATTTATAACGTTTCACCCAATGGAGGTATGACACCGAATGTCGACACGGAGAAGCTGTAGCCACCTGTGCATTCTATTCTTGGTTTCCGTGGTATCAGAAGATGATCGCCATGATCCCCAACTCAATAACTGTTTGGAGAAGTCTACTTTTCCCATCAAAAGCTGGCCAACTAAATAACTGATTTATAGTAGTCGCCATTGATTGTACAACACCAGCTTTTGAACTGGCGGAGAAGAGTCCCCTCAAGCTTACTTTGCCTGCATGGTGTTTATCTTCTCGTTTGGCTCAGTTTACCAGATTCCATCGTAATTATAAAATCGGATGCTCAGTTTAATGATTTATAATGCTTCACCCAATTGAGGTATGACACCGAATGTTGAAGCTGTAGCCACCTGTGCATTCCATTTGCGGTTTCCATGGCATATGGTGATGATCGCCATGATCCCCGACTCAATTACTGTTTGGAGAAGTCTACTTTTCCCATCGAAAGTTGGCTAACTAAATAACTGATTTATAGTACTCGCCATTGTTTGTACAACACCAGCTTTTGAACTGGCGAAGACGAGTCCCCTCAAGCTTACTTTGCCTGCTTGGTGTTTATCTTCTCGTTTTTGGCCAGGTTTACCAGCTCCCGTCATAATTATAATATTGGAAGCTTTGTTTAATGATTTATAATGTTTCACCCAATGGAGGTATGACACCAAATGTTGACATGGAGAAGCTGTAGCCACCTGTGCATTCCATTCGTGGTTTCCATGGTATCAGATGATGATCCCCAACTCAATTACTGTTTGGAGAAGTCTATTGTTCCCATCGAAAGTTGCCCAACTAAATAACTGATTTATAGTACTCACCATTGTTTGTACAACACCAGCTTTTGAACTGGCAGAGAAGAGTCCCCTCAAGCTTACTTTGCCTGCTTGGTGTTTACCTTTTCGTTTGGCCGAGTTTACCAGCTCCTATCGTAATTATAAAATTGGACGCTTCGTTTAATGATTTATAATGGAGGTATGACACCAAATGTCGAAGCTGTAGCCACCTGTGCATTCCATTCGTGGTTTCCATGGTATCTGATGATGATCGCCATGATCCCTGACTCAATTACTGTTTGGAGTAGTCTACTTTTCCAATCGAAACTTGGCCAACTAAACAATGAATAAATAACAATTTAGGCAAAGGGATAATTTACAGAAATTATTAAAAATTAAACCAAGGGAGGATAAATTAAAACATGAGAACACATTAGCTAGAGACAACAGGAATAACATTTATGAGTGAGTGGTTAACTCTTTCAGCTCCACTCAAAAATGTCAACGGTTTCGCTGCTATTCTGAGTCAAGAGGCAATTCCTTACAGAAGAAGTGTAGATGGTGGACAAGCGCAAATATCAGAAGATACAGCTTACATTAATGTACAGTGCAATGATATTTCACATCTTGTTCACACTTCTTAGTCAAGGAAGTCTTATACGTGGGCCAAAGGTTAGGCAGGATTCCCCAAAAAACAATCAGAAAAAGACCATATAGTGAAGCCTGTATAGATTAATCACAAATGATAGTCCATCAGTATTCAAGTCACACGTTAAAGAGCCAAAATAGGCTCTAAGTAGCATGCCTCTGGGCTCTTGCTAGGCTCGCCCAATGGCCTCAGGAAGTAGTGTTGTCAGGTCTCCCCGTTAGTGTTGATAGGCGGAACTCATGGGACTTTGCTCTAACAGTACAAGGGGTAAGGCTAATGGTCAGGTCGGGGTCATACACAGAATCAGTAGGAAACTACTAAGCAGGAGCTAGGCTACAAGGGGACTGCAAGGAAGGATGGGGGTGTCCAGCCTTTTATACCATGCAGCTCCCTCCTTGTCCAATGGGAGGCCAGTGTGCGACATGACCTGTACATGTCTCCAGCCCCAGGTGCATCCCTTGTCAGAGGCCTGGACAAGGCCTGAAGCCTGGGGCTCCATCGGGGCCTGCCAGTTGGTGGTGGAGGGGCCAGCACCTGACCTCCCTGGGGACCGAGGACACATTGAGGAGGTGAGTCGGCATGCCCTGGGCTCAAGAAACCGCACGGTGGCCGACGCTGCACCCTGAACAGAAATGCCAGGAGGGCCAACCCAGCACCAAAGGGCCAGCGGCCCTGACTGTTGTTCACCTTCCTGGACTTCAGATCCTCAAAAAGATAAAACAGTACATGGTGGAATATAATAAATCACAATGATCAAAGGTCATTCAGTGGTTCTCAAATACAGATGAGCCACCAGCTGGCTCTGCAGATCTTGCCTCCCGGTTGTTTATTTCGGCACAACCATCGAAAGGCACTCCTCTTGATATGGCCTGGAATCTCCACGTTCCTTAAAGGTATATATGAGAAGGAAAATAGAGGCCACAGACCATCTGCAAAAAAAAGACGCATTTCCTGTTAGTGCCCGACTTGTGCATCACCATACAGAAATGATTAAAAATTAAACCAAGGGAGGTCAAATTAAAACATGGGAATGCATTAGCTGAAGGAAACAGGAATAAGATTTATGAGTGAGTGGTGAACTCTTTCAGCTTCACTCAAAAATGTCAACGGCTTTGCTGCTATTCCGAGTCAAGGTGCAATTTCTGTTAGCGCCCGACTTGTGCGTCACCATGCCGTACATTTGGGCACTCTGTACTTGCGATAGGAATGGCAAAGCTCAAGGAGTTGGTGACTAGTGAGTAGTTTCCAGCTGGTTACCATTCAGTTACCAATAACCACAAAATTACCAGCTCATCAAACCTAGTGTTAAGAGACTGATGGGTTTGCCAGATCAACCGATTCATGTTGGCGGCCAGCGTACGTAACTAGTATGTAACATCTTGAACAATGTGAATTAATATAGGCAAGTGATATTCTCAAACTCTACTCCATCCGGATTTCTCTGAACTACACCTCCCATGATTATCTTCCCATTTATTGCATTCAAAGAAGTCTGGGAATCGTGGGCAATCAGCACCTGGGAGACAGGAGTTGCAGATTGCTGTTCACTTCTTTTGAGCACACTCAGGGCCGGATTAAGATCTCTATGGGCCTGGAGCTGAAGATTTTGGTGGGCTTTTTTTAGAATTTAGTGAAATGAAAGCATATTTTAGGTTATTTAATAGTGCAGATACGGGTATATCTAACCAGGCATTTACTGTGTGATTAATTATTCATTCAGATTTCAATCATTTACAGAGTGTAAAATTATTTTTTCACATTTTATCATCCAAACCTTTGTGGTTATATATTCTATAGGGCATTCTTGTTAAAAAAAATTGAAATGGGAACCTGTTATTGCATTTTTCTGAGAAAATAAACAATTTTAAACCAAGAAAATGAAATATTTCACTTGTGTTTTGGAGGAAGGTGTTTTATGAATAATATGACTATGTATAAAACACTGATCTTGCTCCAGCGTGGGAAATGAGAAGGTGAGTAATGGCAGTGGTATTGCTCCTTTTATATGTGACAAATGGACAATGCCATCTCTTTGGAACTAAAAATATGTAGATAAAAAGTTTTTTTGGTTTTCTTTCTTTTAGATTTTACATGGTCATGTTTGGTATTAATGCAAAGGCCAGAAGCTGACCTCTCCAATGACACCTCCCTTGACCTTGTGAGGTGTAAAGATTAGTGACGCAGGGTTTCAAAGTCCCCCCAGTGCACTTTGCTGCAGTAGGGCGGTTTAGGTTTTTGGTGTCACAATTCGTAATAAGGGATCGTGCCATCACCTCCACATTTGAGATGATGAGTTAGTGCAGCATCATTGTTCACTTTATAATTGAAAAGTGGAAAGTATTGCTGTGTTAGAAAGAAAAATTAAAGAATTATTTATTAGTTTATTTTTATTGTTACATAAAACCTGGTCATATTTGGTATCTTTCGAAAGGTCGTGCTCTGGCCTTTCCAGTGAAACCTCACATGACCCTGTAGCTGCTACGGTGTTGGAGATAATGGGGTCCAAATGTCCATCAATGCAGACATTGTTATTTTTTCTCTGGGCCTATTTTGGGGCATGGGCCTGGAGCTGCTGCTCCATCTGCCCCTATGTTAATCCGGCCCTGAGCACACTGATTAATGGATTTATATCCTGCAGTATATAAATCATACATACTCCAGGGCAACATCAATCACAGCCAAACCCACAAATCTACAACATCTTTACATTTTTGACTTGTCCACAATCACTTTGACACATAAGAATGTGCTATTCCTCCTTTGTGTGTACTAGTTGTATTGATATTTTTTACTTTTGAAGTACTGTAAGATTCCCCCACAAAAGAATAATGGGTTATTGAAAATAAAGTGGTTATATTAGAAGTATTTTGGGACTACTGAAAAACCTACAAAAAAAATTAAACTTTCACAAAACAGTATTTTTTATCATCTTCTAAAGAGAATTCTGGAAGAGTAATCCTCTTATCTGCAGTTAAGAGGTTTACTAATGAACGTGGCGCTTGTGATATATTGCGCTTGCTTCTTGTGTTGTATTGCAAACTTTGAAACGGCTCGGTGCTTACGCCTCAATTTATGAGCTGATATCTTCTTTTATATATAGAAATGTTCAATTTCCTAACATAAAGTTCCTTCCTGAAGTAATAATTTCCCTTTAGTTTGTCCCATAATGTACAAACATCTTTAATCTGTGCACTGATTTACTTGGTGACACATTGTTGTAATATCTCCTTCAGTGCAAGTAAGTATCAATAGATTTAAAAATCATCTTAAAATATGGTGCTGTGCAACACTTGGATACTTGCAGCGAGTGAGTTATAAGATAATGCTTGCAGGACATGATCCTCTCCAAATATTGGGTCTTTTTTTTTTGTCTCGGGTCATTTCGGACAGGTTTTTGTTTCTTTTCGGTTTGGTGATTCTGATCGATTTGGATCGATTCGGTGATTTGGATCAAATCGGTGATTCTGATCAGTTGGCTTTTTGTTTTTTACGAGTTATTGTGTTTTTCATTGGATATTTAAGAATGGGAAGTAGATTACTACCAATAGAATGAACGTTTCTTTACTTATTTATTTTTTTAGGATTTTTTTGCCATTTTTTAGGTGAAATTCAAGGCTAGGGTCAAACGAAAGCATTTTTACACGCGAACGTAAAAAAGTGCGTCCGAACGCATTGATGTATTTTTTCACGGAATATACGAAAACGGTCATACGATGCGCATTTTCGTGCGTATGTTTTACGAATCCAAACCAGGAAACTTTTTGCGTCTGGACGTTATGTTGGCCGGACACGAGCAGGGTCTGACGTCTCCAAATCACACACACCGCTAGCGGGCGCAGCGCACTCTGTACGTCCGTACTAGGGGTTCTGCGTTCTCGAAAAAATGCGTTCATTTTCCACTTGCGTTGCGCGGCCGGACTTTCGAGCGACCGTACTTCGTATATTGGCTGTTATTGCCCGTCATTTGCTGCTAGTGCGGCCGTGATTATGTGCGCCAGAACGTACGTTAAAAATGCGCCCGTCTGACCCCAGCCTTAGGCTAGGGTCAAACGAAAGCATTTTTACACGCGAACGTAAAAAAGTGCGTCCGAATGAATTGACGTATTTTTTCGCAGAGTGCGCGAAAACGGTCATACAATGCGCATTTTTCGTGCGTGATTTTTTCGGATCGTCAATAAAACTCTTTTTGCGTCTGGACATTATGTAGGCTGGACATTAGCAGTGTCTGACATCTCCTAATAACACAAACATGCCGCTATGCCGCAGCTGCGCACTCTGTACGTCCGTACTAGCGGTTCGGCGTTCTCGAAAAAATGCGTTCGTTTTCCACTTGCGTTGCGCGGCCGGACGTTCGTGCGACCGTACTTCGTATATTTGCCGTCATTTCCCGTCATTTGCTGCTAGTGCGGCCGTAATTATGTGCGCCAGAACGCACGTTTAGGCTAGGGACAGATGAGCGCATTTTCTGCAGCCACCGTCAAAATGTACGTCGATGCGTGCGCACGCATTTTTTCACGGAATGCGCTTGAGTGGTCGGACGATGCGCAATTCTGGACGTATTCCATGACGGTGGGGTGAAAAAAGAGAAAAATCAGATGAATCTAATCCCTTTAAAAATGAAATAATAAGGGCAAGGGCTATAAAAAGTCGTTTCGGGGATGGTGGCGTTTTTCTAAGATGGATCCTGCACACGTCTTTGTGTTTGGTGTGATGGGGTACCTGTACCTAAAGAGGAAGAGAAAGCGGCGAACCTGGGTTCATGAAATCAACGCTGCCAGACCCACGCATGGACACTTTGTGACGCTGTACAGGCCACTGCGAGAGAGGGACCCCGCGAAGTTCTTCAACTACATGCGGATGTCCATCGCCTCCTTTGATGAACTGTTGTCGCGGGTACGGGAGCCGCTGACCAAGAGGGACACCAACATGCGGCCCGCCATACCACCGGAGGAGATGCTGGTCATCACTTTGAGGTACGTACTGTCACACACCTGTATACATGACATCGCTGCCAGTCACCTGACATGAGTGCATCATGTCTGTAGTCACATGCCCACTGTTACATGCACACACACACACGGGCATCACATCACACGTACATAATCATAAATGACTCCGACAACAATGTTGAAAAATAATACTATAATATGAAAAGAAACTGTAATATATTATGGACATATATTACAAGTCGTAAAGTGAAGGTCAGTATATATACAAAATCAAAACAATAACACATAACAAACAAATAATCAAACATATTTAGCTCATGTATCAAAGTTGCTGATACCGCGGAGCATCTGGGTCATGAGGGCCGGTGGTGTGGCTACAGCTGGACCCCGACTCCGTGTGTGGCCTGGCTCCAGGGGGCATGGCTGGGTGGGTGGACAGCACCTCACTGGAGACGGAAGATCCACTGGCGGATTGTGGCACAGCATGGTAGGCGGCTGCGTGATGGGGACGTGAAAGGATGTCCTCCAATATCCCGAGAGATCTGTGGCGATACTCCATTTTCTCCGCCTCGCTCATCCTGTTCAGGAGGAGCGTACATGCATTGGAGAACGACATGTCGACGGAGTCCGCAAGCATGCAGCGTTGGTGTGCATGGGTGGTCTGTGCCTCCATGAACATGACCATGGCCTGCTCCAGGTCTGCAGCCTGTGCCCTTCTCTTCTGGCCAGGTCTGGTGCTGGCCGTTGTCGCGGTACCTGCCACCTGTGGTGTCGCCAAATCCTCCTCCATCTGCGACTCAGCACCACCCTGGTTCTCCTCCTCCTGGCAGCTGGCAGAATCTCCTGGCACCATTTGTTGTGCCTGGGTGCCGGAGGTCGATGGCTGGTCCATGCTGCTGACAGACCTGCGCGGCTCCTGGGTCCTGCGGAGGAACGATAGCTGCTCTGCGTAAATGTACCCCCGGACCTTCTTCGCACCAGCTCCAGAGCGCGCAGCCATGGCCTGCTTCTTCTGGACGCGCATGTAGTTGTCGCGTACTGTGCGCCATTTGTTCATTGCCTCTTGTGCTGAAAAACATGATGAGAGTGACATTAGCTTGTGTTCATGGTATGTGATCATATTCAAACAGTTTTGTTTTGTCTTCTAGGTATCTCGGTAGTGGGTGCAGTTTGAAGGATCTGCATTATAGCTTCCGCGTTGGCAGATCAACAGCTGGTGAGATCGTCCGCAAGGTGTGCCAAACAATATGGGAGACCATGAAGGGCGAATGTTTGCCAAGACCGACACATACGGCATGTCTGGAAATTGCAGCAGGATTCTGGGAGAGAGCCAACTTTCCAAACTGCCTTGGAGCCGTGGATGGCAAACATGTCCGCATAGTGAAGCCACCGCACAGCGGCTCACTGTATCAGAATTATAAACATTACTTTTCTATTGGCCTACTGGCGGTGGCAGATGCCAACTATAGTTTCGTGTATGTGGATGTCGGTTCATACGGCAAGGACTCTGACTCCACACTGTTCAGGAACTCCACACTGTGGAATGAAATTGAGAGTGGGACCCTGAACATCCCCAGACCCGCACCATTGCCTGGCAGTGACGTGACAGTCCCCTATGCCTTCGTGGGTGACGAAGCATTCGGCCTATCCACACACCTCCTACGGCCCTACTCAGGGACACACCTGACTGTGAAGAAGCGGGTGTTTAATTATAGGCTGTCGCGGGCGAGACGGTATGTGGAGTGTACCTTTGGCATACTGACCAACAAGTGGAGGATTCTACATAGACCGCTGGATGTAAATGTGGACTTCTGTGTGGACATAGTGAAATGCTGTTGCATTCTACATAATTATGTGCGGGCCAGGGATGGTTTTAATTTTGACGATACCCTCACAGTTGTCGGTCTTGAGGATGATGTGAACTATGACATCATAGCTGTGAATAGATACAGCAACAGGTATCGCGATGCTCTATCTAATTATTTCATCAGTGATGCAGGTGAGGTGTCCTGGCAGCTGGGGAGCATTTGATTTTCACATCAATGATTTCATTTGTTTGTTTATTATCATTTTTGTGATTTACATTTATGGGATTATGAATTAAATAATATTATACTCACTCTGTATGTGCTGCTCCTTCTCGGACCACGTATCGTACTCCGGGTACACATGACGGGACACCTCGACCCATGCGCTCGCCTTCCTCCCCTTGTCCTTATAACGCTCGCAGGCCGTATCCCAGATCCCTGGATGCTCTCCCACAGCGCTTATCAGCCTCTCCACGTCCATCTCTGGTCCAGCAGCCATGTTCAACGGTCGCAGGTACACTCCAACGAAATGCAGGAAACTTTGGCAGTTTGGACGTTATGTAGGCCGCACACTAGCAGCGTCTGACGTCTCCTAATCACGCACACACGCTGCCATGCGGCCGCCGCGCACTTTGTACGTCAGTAGCAGCGGTTTCACGTTCTGATAAAAATGCGTTCATTTGCTGGTTGCGTGGTGTCGGCGCACTTTTGTACGCACGTACTGCGTATATTGCCCGTCATTGGCCGTTATGTGCTGCTACTGCCGCCGTGATTTAGTGCGTCTGCACGCGCGTTCCGACTGCCCCACTCTGACCCTAGCCTAAAAATGCGCTGGTCTGACCCCAGCCTTAGGTTTCCTAACTTTTTTCAAAAAACAAGGCTTTTTAAACCATAGGTTTAAATGCAGCATATCAATCCACACAATGCTGGGAAGCACCTCTCTGCAGTATAATTAATGCAGCATATGAATCCGCACACTGCGGGCAGCACCTCTCTGCAGTATAATTAATGCACCATATGAATCCACACACTGCTGGGAAGCGCCTCTCTGCAATATAATTAATGCAGCATATGAATCCGCACACTGCGGGGAAGCACCTCTCTGCGGTATAATTAATGCAGCATATGAATCCGCACACTGCGGGGCAGCACCTATCTGCAGTATAATTAATACAGCATATGAATCCGCACACTGCGGGGCAGCACCTCTCTGCAGTATAATTAATACAGCATATGAATCCACACACTGCGGGGCAGCACCTCTCTGCAGTATAATTAATACAGCATATGAATCCGCACACTGCGGGTAGCACATCTCTGCAGTATAATTAATGCAGCATATGAATCCACACACTGCTGGGCAGCACCTCTCTGCGGTATAATTAATGCAGCATACGAATCCACACATTGCTGGGAAGTGCCTCTCTGTGGTATAATTAATGCAGCATATGAATCCACACACTGCGGGCAGCACCTCTCTGCGGTATAATTAATGCAGCATATGAATCCGCACACTGCGGGGCAGCACCTATCTGCAGTATAATTAATACAGCATATGAATCCGTACACTGCGGGGCAGCACCTCTCTGCAGTATAATTAATACAGCATATGAATCCGCACACTGCGGGCAGCACCTCTCTGCAGTATAATTAATACAGCATATGAATCCGCACACTGCGGGGAAGCGCCTCTCTGTGGTATAATTATTGCAGCATATGAATCCACACACTGCGGGGCAGCACCTATCTGCAGTATAATTAATACAGCATACGAATCCACACACTGCTGGGAAGTGCCTCTCTGTGGTATAATTAATGCAGCATATGAATCCACACACTGCTGGGAAGCGTCTCTCTGCAGTATAATTAATGCAGCATACGAATCCACACACTGCTGGGAAGTGCCTCTCTGTGGTATAATTAATGCAGCATATGAATCCACACACTGCTGGGCAGCACCTCTCTGCGTTATAATTAATGCAGCATATGAATCCGCACACTGCGGGGCAGCACCTATCTGCAGTATAATTAATACAGCATATGAATCCGCACACTGCGGGGCAGCACCTCTCTGCAGTATAATTAATACAGCATATGAATCCGCACACTGCGGGGCAGCACCTCTCTGCAGTATAATTAATACAGCATATGAATCCGCACACTGCGGGGAAGCGCCTCTCTGTGGTATAATTAATGCAGCATATGAATCCACACACTGCGGGGCAGCACCTATCTGCAGTATAATTAATACAGCATACGAATCCACACACTGCTGGGAAGTGCCTCTCTGTGGTATAATTAATGCAGCATATGAATCCACACACTGCTGGGAAGCGTCTCTCTGCAGTATAATTAATGCAGCATATGAATCCACACACTGCTGGGAAGTGCCTCTCTGTGGTATAATTAATGCAGCATATGAATCCACACACTGCTGGGAAGCGCCTCTCTGCAGTATAATTAATGCAGCATACGAAGCCACACACTGCTGGGAAGCGCCTCTCTGCAGTATAATTAATGCAGCATAGGAATCCACACACTGCTGGGAAGCGCCTCTCTGCAGTATAATTAATGCAGCATATGAATCCGCACACTGCTGGGAAGCGCCTCTCTGCGCTATAATTAATGCAGCATATGAATCCACACACTGCTGGGAAGCGCCTCTCTGCAGTATAATTAATGCAGCATACGAATCCACACACTGCTGGGAAGCACCTCTCTGCAGTATAATTAATGCAGCATACGAATCCACACACTGCTGGGAAGCGCCTCTCTGTGGTATAATTAATGCAGCATATGAATCCACACACTGCAGGGCAGCACCTATCTGCAGTATAATTAATACAGCATACGAATCCACACACTACTGGGAAGCGCCTCTCTGCAGTATAATTAATGCAGCATATGAATCCGCACACTGCTGGGAAGCGCCTCTCTGCGCTATAATTAATACAGCATATGAATCCACACACTGCTGGGAAGCGCCTCTCTGCAGTATAATTAATGCAGCATACGAATCCACACACTGCTGGGAAGCGCCTCTCTGCAGTATAATTAATTCAGCATATGAATCCACACACTGCTGGGAAGCGCCTCTCTGCAGTATAATTAATGCAGCATATGAATCCACACACTGCTGGGAAGCGCCTCTCTGTGGTATAATTAATGCAGCATATGAATCCACACACTGCAGGGAAGCGCCTCTCTGCGCTATAATTAATGCAGCATACGAATCCACACACTGCGGGGAAGCGCCTCTCTGTGGTATAATTAATGCAGCATATGAATCCACACATTGCTGGGAAGCACCTCTCTGCGCTATAATTAATGCAGCATACGAATCCACGCACTACTGGGAAGCACCTCTCTGCAGTATAATTAATGCAGCATATGAATCCACACATTGCTGGGAAGCACCTCTCTGCAGTATAATTAATGCAGCATATGAATCCACACACTGCTGGGAAGCGCCTCTCTGTGGTATAATTAATTGCAGCATATGAATCCACGCACTACTGGGAAGCACCTCTCTGCAGTATAATTAATGCAGCATATGAATCCACACATTGCTGGAAGCACCTCTCTGCAGTATAATTAATGCAGCATATGAATCCACACACTGCTGGGAAGCGCCTCTCTGTGGTATAATTAATTGCAGCATATGAATCCACACACTGCGGGCAGCACCTCTCTGCAGTATAATTAATACAGCATATGAATCCGCACACTGCGGGTAGCACATCTCTGCAGTATAATTAATGCAGCATATGAATCCACACACTGCTGGGCAGCACCTCTCTGCGGTATAATTAATGCAGCATACGAATCCACACATTGCTGGGAAGTGCCTCTCTGTGGTATAATTAATGCAGCATATGAATCCACACACTGCTGGGCAGCACCTCTCTGCGGTATAATTAATGCAGCATATGAATCCGCACACTGCGGGGCAGCACCTATCTGCAGTATAATTAATACAGCATATGAATCCGTACACTGCGGGGCAGCACCTCTCTGCAGTATAATTAATACAGCATATGAATCCGCACACTGCGGGGCAGCACCTCTCTGCAGTATAATTAATACAGCATATGAATCCGCACACTGCGGGGAAGCGCCTCTCTGTGGTATAATTATTGCAGCATATGAATCCACACACTGCGGGGCAGCACCTATCTGCAGTATAATTAATACAGCATACGAATCCACACACTGCTGGGAAGTGCCTCTCTGTGGTATAATTAATGCAGCATATGAATCCACACACTGCTGGGAAGCGTCTCTCTGCAGTATAATTAATGCAGCATACGAATCCACACATTGCTGGGAAGTGCCTCTCTGTGGTATAATTAATGCAGCATATGAATCCACACACTGCTGGGCAGCACCTCTCTGCGTTATAATTAATGCAGCATATGAATCCGCACACTGCGGGGCAGCACCTATCTGCAGTATAATTAATACAGCATATGAATCCGCACACTGCGGGGCAGCACCTCTCTGCAGTATAATTAATACAGCATATGAATCCGCACACTGCGGGGCAGCACCTCTCTGCAGTATAATTAATACAGCATATGAATCCGCACACTGCGGGGAAGCGCCTCTCTGTGGTATAATTAATGCAGCATATGAATCCACACACTGCGGGGCAGCACCTATCTGCAGTATAATTAATACAGCATATGAATCCGCACACTGCTGGGAAGTGCCTCTCTGTGGTATAATTAATGCAGCATATGAATCCACACACTGCTGGGAAGCGTCTCTCTGCAGTATAATTAATGCAGCATATGAATCCACACACTGCTGGGAAGTGCCTCTCTGCGGTATAATTAATGCAGCATATGAATCCACACACTGCTGGGAAGCGCCTCTCTGCAGTATAATTAATGCAGCATACGAAGCCACACACTGCTGGGAAGTGCCTCTCTGCAGTATAATTAATGCAGCATAGGAATCCACACACTGCTGGGAAGCGCCTCTCTGCAGTATAATTAATGCAGCATATGAATCCGCACACTGCTGGGAAGCGACTCTCTGCGCTATAATTAATGCAGCATATGAATCCACACACTGCTGGGAAGCGCCTCTCTGCAGTATAATTAATGCAGCATACGAATCCACACACTGCTGGGAAGCACCTCTCTGCAGTATAATTAATGCAGCATACGAATCCACACACTGCTGGGAAGCGCCTCTCTGTGGTATAATTAATGCAGCATATGAATCCACACACTGCGGGGCAGCACCTATCTGCAGTATAATTAATACAGCATACGAATCCACACACTACTGGGAAGCGCCTCTCTGCAGTATAATTAATGCAGCATATGAATCCGCACACTGCTGGGAAGCGCCTCTCTGCGCTATAATTAATACAGCATATGAATCCACACACTGCTGGGAAGCGCCTCTCTGCAGTATAATTAATGCAGCATACGAATCCACACACTGCTGGGAAGCGCCTCTCTGCAGTATAATTAATTCAGCATATGAATCCACACACTGCTGGGAAGCGCCTCTCTGCAGTATAATTAATGCAGCATATGAATCCACACACTGCTGGGAAGCGCCTCTCTGTGGTATAATTAATGCAGCATATGAATCCACACACTGCAGGGAAGCGCCTCTCTGCAGTATTATTAATACAGCATATGAATCCACACATTGCTGGGAAGCACCTCTCTGCGCTATAATTAATGCAGCATACGAATCCACACATTGCTGGGAAGCACCTCTCTGCGCTATAATTAATGCAGCATACGAATCCACACACTGCTGGGAAGCACCTCTCTGCGCTATAATTAATGCAGCATACGAATCCACACACTGCGGGGAAGCGCCTCTCTGTGGTATAATTAATGCAGCATATGAATCCACACACTGCGGGGCAGCACCTATCTGCAGTATAATTAATACAGCATACGAATCCACGCACTACTGGGAAGCACCTCTCTGCAGTATAATTAATGCAGCATATGAATCCACACATTGCTGGGAAGCACCTCTCTGCAGTATAATTAATGCAGCATATGAATCCGCACACTGCGGGGCAGCACCTATCTGCAGTATAATTAATGCAGCATATGAATCCACACATTGCTGGGAAGCACCTCTCTGCAGTATAATTAATGCAGCATATGAATCCACACACTGCTGGGCAGCGCCTCTCTGCGCTATAATTAATGCAGCATACGAATCCACACACTGCTGGGAAGCGCCTCTCTGTGGTATAATTAATTGCAGCATATGAATCCACACACTGCGGGGCAGCACCTATCTGCAGTATAATTAATACAGCATACGAATCCACACACTACTGGGAAGCACCTCTCTGCAGTATAATTAATGCAGCATATGAACCTGCACACTGCTGGGAAGCGCCTCTCTGCAGTATAATTAATGCAGCATATGAATCCACACACTGCTGGGAAGCGCCTCTCTGCAGTATAATTAATTCAGCATACGAATCCACACACTGCTGGGAAGCGCCTCTCTGCAGTATAATTAATGCAGCATATGAATCCACACACTGCTGGGAAGCACCTCTCTGCAGTATAATTAATGCAGCATATGAATCCGCACACTGCGGGGCAGCACCTATCTGCAGTATAATTTATACAGCATATGAATCCGCACACTGCGGGGCAGCACCTCTCTGCAGTATAATTAATACAGCATATGAATCCGCACACTGCGGGGCAGCACCTCTCTGCAGTATAATTAATACAGCATATGAATCCACACACTGCGGGGAAGCGCCTCTCTGTGGTATAATTAATGCAGCATATGAATCCACACACTGCGGGGCAGCACCTATCTGCAGTATAATTAATACAGCATACGAATCCACACACTGCTGGGAAGTGCCTCTCTGTGGTATAATTAATGCAGCATATGAATCCACACACTGCTGGGAAGCACCTCTCTGCAGTATAATTAATGCAGCATATGAATCCACACACTGCTGGGAAGCGCCTCTCTGCAGTATAATTAATTCAGCATACGAATCCACACACTGCTGGGAAGCGCCTCTCTGCAGTATAATTAATGCAGCATATGAATCCACACACTGCTGGGAAGCACCTCTCTGCAGTATAATTAATGCAGCATATGAATCCACACACTGCTGGGAAGCGTCTCTCTGTGGTATGATTAATGCAGCATATGAATCCACACACGGCTGGGAAGCGCCTCTCTGTGCTATAATTAATGCAGCATACGAATCCACACACTGCTGGGAAGCACCTCTCTGCAGTATAATTAATACAGCATATGAATCCACACACTGCTGGGAAGCGCCTCTCTGCAGTATAATTAATGCAGCATACGAATCCACACATTGCTGGGAAGCACCTCTCTGCGCTATAATTAATGCAGCATACGAATCCACACACTGCTGGGAAGCGCCTCTCTGTGGTATAATTAATGCAGCATATGAATCCACACACTGCGGGGCAGCACCTATCTGCAGTATAATTAATGCAGCATACGAATCACACACTGCTGGAAGCGCCTCTCTGTGGTATAATTAATGCAGCATATGAATCCACACACTGCGGGCAGCACCTATCTGCAGTATAATTAATACAGCATACGAATCCACACACTACTGGGAAGCGCCTCTCTGCAGTATAATTAATGCAGCATAAGAATCCACACACTGCGGGGAAGCACCTCTCTGCAGTATAATTAATGCAGCATATGAATCCGCACACACTGCGGGGCAGCACCTCTCTGCAGTATAATTAATACAGCATATGAATCCGCACACTGCGGGGCAGCACCTCTCTGCAGTATAATTAATACAGCATATGAATCCACACACTGCGGGGAAGCGCCTCTCTGTGGTATAATTAATGCAGCATATGAATCCACACACTGCGGGGCAGCACCTATCTGCAGTATAATTAATACAGCATACGAATCCACACACTGCTGGGAAGTGCCTCTCTGTGGTATAATTAATGCAGCATATGAATCCACACACTGCTGGGAAGCACCTCTCTGCAGTATAATTAATGCAGCATACGAAGCCACACACTGCTGGGAAGCGCCTCTCTGCAGTATAATTAATGCAGCATATGAATCCGCACACTGCTGGGCAGCACCTCTCTGCAGTATAATTAATGCAGCATATGAATCCACACACTGCTGGGAAGCGCCTCTCTGCAGTATAATTAATACAGCATACGAAGCCACACACTGCTGGGAAGCGCCTCTCTGCAGTATAATTAATGCAGCATACGAATCCACACACTGCGGGGAAGCACCTCTCTGCATTATAATTAATACAGCATATGAATCCATACACTGCTGGGAAACGCCTCTCTGTGGTATAATTAATGCAGCATATGAATCCACACACTGCTGGGAAGCGCCTCTCTGTGGTATAATTAATGCAGCATATGAATCCACACACTGCGGGGCAGCAGCTCTCTGCAGTATAATTAATACAGCATATGAATCCACACACTGCTGGGAAGCGCCTCTCTGTGGTATAATTAATACAGCATATGAATCCACACACTGCTGGGAAACGCCTCTCTGCAGTATAATTAATGCAGCATATGAATCCACACACTGCTGGGAAGCGCCTCTCTGCAGTATTATTAATGCAGCATATGAATCCACACACTGCGGGGAAGCGCCTCTCTGCAGTATAATTAAGGCTAGGGTCAGACGAACGCATTTTTAACGTTGTCCGTGAAAAAGTGCGTTCGAACGAATGGACGTATTTTTTCACGGAATACGCGATAGCGGTCATACGATGCGCATTTTCGTCCGTGATTTTGTACGGATCATCAATTAAACCCTTTTTGTGTCTGGACGTTATGTTGGCTGGACGTGTGCAGCGTTTGACGTCTCCCAATCACGCAAACAAGCCGCTATGCGGCCGCAGCGCACTCTGTACGTTAGTAGTAGCGGTTTGACGTTCTCGAAAAAATGCGTTCGTTTGCCACTTGCGTTGCACGGACGAACTTTCGTGCGGCCGTTCGTCGTATGTTCCCCGGCATTGGGCGTCATTTGCTGCTAAACGCACGTTAAAACTGCTTTCGTCTGACCTTAGCCTAATGCAGCATATGAATCCACACACTGCTGGGAAGAACCTCTCTGCAGTATAATTAATGCAGCATATGAATCCACACACTGCTGGGAAGCGCCTCTCTGCAGTATAATTAATGCAGCATATGAATCCACACACTGCTGGGAAGCGCCTCTCTGCAGTATAATTAATGCAGCATATGAATCCACACACTGCTGGGAAGCGCCTCTCTGCAGTATAATTAATGCAGCATATGAATCCACACACTGCTGGGAAGCGCCTCTCTGCAGTATAATTAATGCAGCATATGAATCCACACACTGCTGGGAAGCGCCTCTCTGCAGTATAATTAATGCAGCATATGAATCCACACACTGCTGGGAAGCGCCTCTCTGCAGTATAATTAATGCAGCATATGAATCCACACACTGCTGGGCAGTGCCTCTCTGCAATAAAATTAATGCAGCATACGAATCCACACACTGCTGGAAGCGCCTCTCTGCAGTATAATTAATGCAGCATATGAATCCACACACTGCTGGGAAGCGCCTCTCTGTAGTATTATTAATGCAGCACATGAATCCACACACTGCTGGGAAGCACCTCTCTGCGCTATAATTAACCCTTTCGCTGCTGAGGCTTTTCCCGCCCCTGTGCTGAGGTCATTTTTACCTTTTTTGCTCATCATGTTTAAACGCGTTTTGAAGGTTTATTTTAGTATATGACTCAGACATATTATATATCGTTCTTTCCGTCAGACTCGGCAGATTCATAATATGTCATTATTATATGTATACGTCATGACCTGTCTGTATATTATAACAAAAAATGCAATAAAATATGATTTTTCAATAATTTGCAATGTGTAATTTTTTTTTTTTTTCACATTTTAAGATGCGAGCAATTGCGGTTATATTTTGTATGGGGTGCGCTTGTTAAAAAAATTAGAGATGGGGTCTCGTTACATTTTTTTTTGGGGAAAATTACACGATTTTTAACAAACGCACCGCATACAAAAATCGTTAGTGCAGCATCATTGTTCTTACTATAATTGAAATGGGAACAATATTGCTGCATTAACAAACCAAAAAAAAGAAAAATATTTTTTTTTTTTACTAACTTTTTTCACATTCGAGTTTGGTATCGTTGGAACGGCCATGCTCTGGCCGATCCAACAATACCAAACTTTAACCCCTAGCTGCCACGGATCGGGAGATAGGGAGTTCATTGGAACCCCCTATCTCCACCATTGGTGGCAGCTAGGGGTTAACTCCAGGACTGGCGTCATTGTGCTATGCACAATGACGCCAGTCCTCAGGGGGAGTTCCCGGAGGCTTGGCCGACATCCAAGATGTCGGCCAGCTCCGGGAAAGGATCACGAACCGGCGCTTTTCAGCGCCGATTCGTGATCCGGCTCCCCAGGGGTTAATGCCAGGTACCATTTGGAAGGGCAGGCTGTGCCCTTCCAAATGGTGCCTGGGTTAACCCCCGCAACGCCGCCGATCGGGAGGGAGAGAGGTCCGAAGGACCTCCCCCCCTCCCTTTCAGGCGCCTCCTCCGCACATGCGGGGGGGCGCCTGAATTAGGCTAGGGTCAGACTGGTGCAGTTCGAACGCGCGTGCAGGCGCACTAAATCACGGCCGAAGTAGCAGCACATGACGGCCAATGACGGCCAATATACGCAGTACGTGCGTACAAAAGTGCGCCCACGCCACGCAACCGGCAAATGAACGCATTTTTCGCACAACGTGATACCGCTAGTACAGACGTACAGAGTGCGCTGCGGCCGCATAGCAGCGTGTGTGCGTGATTAGGAGACGTCAGACGCTGCTATTGTGCGGCGTACATCACGTCCAAACAGCCAAAGTTTCCTGCAGTTTGTTGGAGTGTACCTGCAACCGTCGAACATGGCTGCTGGACCAGAGATGGACGTGGAGAGGCTGATCAGCGCTGTGGGTGAGCATCCCGAGATCTGGGACACGGCCTGCGACCGGTACAAGGATAAAGTGAAGAAGGCCAGCTCATGGGTCGTGGTGTCCCGTGTGGTGTACCCGGAGTACGATACGTGGTCCGAGAAAGAACAGCACATCCAGAGTGAGTATAAGATTATTTAATTCATAATCCCATACCTGTAAATCACAATAATAACAATAAATAAAAATATGTAATCCTAGAGGTGAAATCTCAAATGCTCCCCAGCTGCCAGGGCACCTGACCTGCATCACTGGTCAAATAATTAGATAGAGCATCGCGATACCTGTTGCTGTATCTATTCACCGCTATGATGTCATCGTTCACATCATCCTCAAGACCGACAACTGTGAGGGTATCGTCAAAATTAAAACCATCCTGGCCCGCACATAGTTATGTAGAATGCAACAGCATTTCACAATGTTCACACAGAAATCAACCTGTACATCCAGCGGTCTATGTAAAATCCTCCACTTGTTTGTCAGTATGCCAGTATACCGTCTCGCCCGCGACAGCCTATAATTAAACACCCGCTTCTTCACATTCAGGTGTGTCCCTGAGTAGGGCCTTAGGAGGTGTGTGGATAGGCCGAATGCTTCATCACCACGAAGGCATAGGGGACTGTCACGTCACTGCCAGGCAATGGTGCGGCTCTGGGATGTTCAGGGACCCACTCTCAATTTCATTCCACAGTGTGGAGTTCCTGAACAGTGTGGAGTCAGAGTCTTTGCCGTATGAACCGACATCCACATAGACGAAACTATAGTTGGCATCTGCCACCGCCAGTAGGCCCATAGAAAAGTAATGTTTATAATTCTGATACAGTGAGCCACTGTGCGGTGGCTTCACTATGCGGACATGTTTGCCATCCACGGCTCCCAGGCAGTTTGGAAAGTTGTCTCTCTCCCAGAATACTGCTGCAATTTCTAGACATGCCTTGTGTGTCGGTTTTGGCAAACATTGGTCCTTCATGGTCTCCCATATGGTTTGGCACACCTTGTGGACGATCTCACCAGCTGTTGATCTGCCAACGCGGAAGTTATAATGCAGATCCTTCAAACTGCATCCACTAGCGAGATACCTAGAAGACAAAACAAGAATGTTTGAATATGATCACATACCATGAACACAAGCTAATGTCACACTCATCATGTTTTGCAGCACAAGAGGCGATGAACAAATGGCGCACAGTACGCGACAACTACACGCGGGTGCAGAAGAAGCAAGCCATGGCTGCGCGCTCTTGAGCTGGTGGGAAAAAGGTCCGTGGATACATCTATGCTGAGCAATTGTCGTTTCTCCGAAGGACCTAGGAGCCGCGCAGTAGCGTCAGCAGCATGGACCAGCCATCGACCTCCGGCACACAGGTACAACACATGGTGCCAGGAGGTTCTGCCAGCTGCCAGGAGGAGGAGAACCAGGGTGTTGCAGAGTCCCAACTAGAGGAGGATTCGGAGACACAACAGGTGGCAGGTACCGCAACAACAGTCAGCACCAGACCTGCACAGAGGAGAAGGGCACCAGCTACAGACCTGGAGCAGGCCATGGTTACCTTCATGGAGGCTCAAACCAACCATCCACACCAACGCTGCATGCTTGCGGACTCCGTGGACATGTCGTTCTTTAATGCCTGTATGCTCCTCCTCAACAAGATGAGCGAGGCGGAGAAGATGGAGTACCGTCACAGATCTCTGGCAATATTGGAGGACATACTTTCCCGTCCCCATCACGCAGCCGCTTACCATGCTGTGCCACAATCCACCAATGCCAGTGGATCTTCCCTCCCCAGTCAGGTGCTGTCCACCCACCCAGCCATGCCCCCTGGAGCCAGGCCACACACAGAGTCGGGGTCCAGCTCTAGCCACACCACCGGCCCTCATGACCCAGATGCTCGGCGGTATCATGATCTGTGATACAGGTCATGAATATGTTTTATTTTTGTTTGTCATGTATTATTTGGTTTAACGTTTTATATATCCTGACCTTCAGTTTACAATCTTTAATATATGTCCCGAATATATTACTGTTATTTTATTTCATGTTTCATATTATATTATTATTTTGGTCTACATTGCTTGTCGGAGTCATTTATGATTATGTACGTGTGATATGATGCCTGTGTGTGTGTGTGTATGCGTGTGACAGTGGGCATGTGACTACAGACATGATGCACTCATGTCAGGTGACTGGCAGCGATGTCATGTATACAGGTGTTTGACAGTACGTACCGCAAAGTGATGACCAGCATCTCCTCCGGTGGTATGGTGGCCCGCATTAAGGTGTCCTCTTGGTCAGTGGCTCGCGTACCCGCAACAACAGTTCATCAAAGGAGGCGATGGACATCCGCATGTAGTTGAAAAACTTCACGGGGTCCCTCTCTCGCAGTGGCCTGTACAGCGTCACAAAGTGTCCATGCGTGGGTCTGGCAGCGTTGATTTCATGAACCCAGGTTCGCCGCTTTCTCTTCCTCTTGAGGTACAGGTACCCCATCGCAGCAAACACAAAGACATGTGCAGGATCCATCTTTGGAAAACGCCTCCATCTCCAAAATGGCTTTTTATACCCTTACCCTTATTTTTACATTTATCAATTGATTAGATTCATCGGATTTTTCTCTTTTTTTTACAGCTCCGTCATGAAATACATCCAGAATTGCGCATCATCTGCCCGCTTACGCAACGACGTACGTTTTGACGCTGGCCGTCAGAAATGCGTTCGTCTGACCCTGGCCTTAGGTGTCATCGCGCCGCCGCGATGACACCTAATTAGCCCGGCGGCGGTTCCGGATGCTGGGCTGACATCGAGGATGTCAGCCCGCACCGGGGGGGCCAGCGATCGGCCGGAACCCGGCCGAACGCTGACCCCAAAGGCTGGACGCGCTCAGCGCGTCCTCCGCACGCAAAGTGACATGCGGTTGGACGCGCTGAGCGCGTCCACCGCAGCGAAAGGGTTAATGCAGCATACGAATCCACACACTGGTGGGAAGCGCCTCTCTGTGGTATAATTAATGCAACATATGAATCCACACACTGCTGGGAAGCGCCTCTCTGCAGTATAATTAATACAGCATATGAATCCACACACTGCTGGGAAGCGCCTCTCTGCAGTATAATTAATGCAGCATATGAATCCACACACTGCTGGGAAGCGCCTCTCTGTGGTATAATTAATACAGCATATGAATCCACACACTGCGGGGCAGCACCTCTCTGCAGTATAATTAATGCAGCATATGAATCCACACACTGCTGGGAAGCGCCTCTCTGCAGTATAATTAATGCAGCATATCAATCCACACACGGCTGGGAAGCACCTCTCTGCAGTATAATTAATGCAGCATATGAATCCACACACTGCGGGGAAGCGCCTCTCTGCAGTATAATTAATGCAGCATATGAATCCATACACTGCTGGGAAGCGCCTCTCTGCAGTATAATTAATGCAGCATATGAATCCACACACTGCGGGGAAGCGCCTCTCTGCAGTATAATTAATGCAGCATATGAATCCACACACTGCTGGGAAGCGCCTCTCTGCAGTATAAGTAATGCAGCATATGAATCCACACACTGCTGGGAAGCGCCTCACTGCAGTATAATTAATGCAGCATATGAATCCACACACTGCGGGGAAGTTCCCAGCAGTGTGTGGATTCATATGCTGCATTAATTATAACTCATAAAAACCAAAAAAATAACTGAAACGAAAAATGAATCAATCCGAATCACCGAATCGATCTCAAAAGAGGTGCTGCCCCACAGTGTTATGTTATGTTCATATGCTGTATTAATTATACTGCAGAGAGACGCTTCCCAGCAGTGTGTGGATTGATATGCTGCATTAATTATACTGCAGAGAAGGCGCTTCCCCGTAGTGTGTGGATTCATATGCTGCATTAATTATACTCAGAGAGGCGCTTCCCAGCAGTGTGTGATTCATATGCTGTATTAATTATACTGCAGAGAGACGCTTCCCAGCAGTGTGTGGATTCATATGCTGCATTAATTATACTGCAGAGAGGCGCTTCCCCGTAGTGTGTGGATTCATATGCTGTATTAATTATACTGCAGAGAGGTGCTTCCCAGCAGTGTGTGGATTCATATGCTGCATTAATTATACTGCAGAGAGGTGCTTCCCAGCAGTGTGTGGATTCATATGCTGCTTTGAAACCTATGGGTTAAAAAGCCTTGTTTAGAAAACCTAAAATTTAACCCAAAAAATCCTAAAAAAATAAGTAGAAAAACTTTCACTCTATTGGTAATAATCTGCTTCCCATTCTTAAATAACCAATAAAAAACAAAATACCAACTGATCTGAATCACTGAATCAATCCAAATCGATCCAAATCACCGATCCGAATCGCGCCGAAATTTTGAATTGATCGGAAATTTTCGGTTGGTCTATATTTTGTTTTCGGAAATGCTCCCGAAATACAAAAATGGTGAATTTTTTCCGAATTTGGATTCGGAACGAAGCGAATTGCACATCTCTAATAAATAGTAAGACAGCTATAGATTGATATAGATAGCTAGACAGAGATAGATAGATAGATAGATAGATAGATAGATAGATAGATAGATAGATAGATAGATAGATAGATAGATAGATAGATAGATAGATAGATAGATATGAATAGATACAGTCAGGTCCAGAAATATTGGGACATCGACACAATTCTAACATCTTTGGCTCTATACACCACCACAATGGAGTTGGAGTGAAACAAACACAATGTGCTTTAACTGCAGACTGTCAGCTTTAATTTGAGGGTATGAACATCCAACTCAGGTGAACGATGTAGGACTTACAGCAGTTTGCAGATGTGCCTCCCACCTGTTAAGGGACCAAAGGTAATGGGACAGAATAATAATCATATATCAAACTTTCCCTTCTTAATACTTGGTTGCAAATCCTTTGCAGTCAATCACAGCCTGAAGTCTGGAACGCATAGACATCAACAGACGCTGGGTTTCATCCCTGGTGATGCTCTGCCAGGCCTCTACTGCAACTGTCTTCAGTTCCTGCTTGTTCTTGGGGCATTTTCCCTTCAGTTTTGGCTTCAGCAAGTGAAATGCATGCTCAATGGGATTCAGGTCAGGTGATTGACTTGGCCATTGCATAACATTCCACTTCTGTCCCTTCAAAAACTCTTTGGTTGCTTTTGCAGTATGCTTTGGGTCATTGTCCATCTGCACTCTGAAGCGCCGTCCAATGAGTTCTGCAGCATTTGGCTGAATGTGAGCAGATAATATTGCCCGAAACACTTCAGAATTCATCCTGCTGCTTTTGTCAGCAGTCACATCATCAATAAATACAAGAGAACCAGTTCCATTGGCAGCCATACATGCCCACGCCATGACACTACCACCACCATGCTTCACTGATGAGGTGGTATGCTTAGGATCATGAGCAGTTCCTTTCCTTCTCCATACTCTTCTCTTCCCATCACTCTGGTACAAGTTGATCTTGGTCTCATCTGTCCATAGGATCTTGTTCCAGAACTGTGAAGGCTTTGTTAGGTGTTGTTTGGCAAACTCTAATCTGGCCGTCCTGTTTTTGAGGCTCACCAATGGATTACATCTTGTGGTGAACCCTCTGTATTCACTCTGGTGAAGTCTTCTCTTGATTGTTGACTTTGACACACATACACCTACCTCCTGGAGAGTGTTTTTGATCTGGCCAACTGTTGTGAAGGGTATTTTCTTCACCAGGGAAAGAATTCTTCAGTCATCCACCATAGTTGTTTTCCGTGGTCTCCCGGGTCTTTTGGTGTTGCTGAGCTCACAGTGCATTCCTTCTTTATGAGAATGTTCCAAACAGTTGTATTGGCCACGCCTAATGTTCTTGCTATCTCTCTGATGGGTTTGTTTTGTTTTCTTCAACCTAATGATGGCTTGCTTCACTGATAGTGACAGCTCTTTGAATCTCATCTTGAGAATTGACAGCAACAAATTCCAAATGCAAATAGCACACTTGAAATGAACTCTGGGCCTTTTATCTGCACATTGTAATTGGGGTAATGAGGGAATATCACACACCTGGCCATGGAACAGCTGAGAAGCCAATTGTCCCATTACTTTTGGTCCCTTAACAAGTGGGAGGCACATCTGCAAACTGCTGTAAGTCCTACACCGTTCACCTGAGTTGGATGTACATACCCTCAAATTAAAGCTGACAGTCTGCAGTTACAGCACATTGTGTTTTTTTCATTGCAACTCCATTGTTGTGGTGTATAGAGTTAAAGATGTTAGAATTGTGTCAATGTCCCAATATTTCTGGACCTGACTGTATATATGGATAGATAGATAGATATGGATAGCTAGATAGGTATGGTTGGATAGATAGATAGATAGATAGATAGATAGATAGATAGATAGATAGATAGATAGTGATAGATAGATAGATAGATAGATAGATAGATAGATAGATAGATAGATAGATAGATAGATAGATAGATAGATAGATAGATAGATAGATAGATAGATAGATAGATAGAAGATAGATAGATAGGATAGATAGATAGATAGATAGATAGATAGATAGATAGATAGATAGATAGATAGATAGATAGATAGATAGATAGATAGATAGATACAGTTGTGTTCAAAATTATTCAACTCCCAATGCTGTAAAGGGTTTTAGGGAATTTAGTGTACATTTGTAATTGTATTCAGAATGAAATCCTACAAGGACTTTTTAAAGAACCATATGCAACTAAAATGACATCAATTGGTTTTGCAATACAGTAGTAAATGTTTCTTTTGTGAATTCTTCATTGACACAATTATTCAACCCCTTAAAGACTACCACTCTGAAGAACAGAGGTTCATTCAAGTGTTTTCAATCAGGTATTGAAAACACCTGTGGATGTCACGAAGCAGCAATAAAGCATAATAAGCACCAATTAGGCAGCTTTAAAATGACTGTGATACTCAGCTCCTTCTAGACATTTACTGGTGTGTTTACAAACATGGTGAAGTCAAGAGAATGGTCCAGGAAGACAAGAGAAGAGGTGATTACTCTTCACAGGAAGGGCAATGGCTATAAGAAGATTGCAAAGATGTTAAACATACCAAGAGAGACCATAGGAAGCATCGTTCGCAAATTCAAGGCAAAGGGCACTGTTGAAACGCTACCTGGTTGTGGCAGAAAGAAGATGCTGACTTTGACTGCTGTGCGCTACCTGAAGCGTAGAGTGGAGAAAAGTCCCCGTGTGACTGCTGAGGAACTGAGAAAAGATTTGTCAGATGTGGGTACTGAAGTTTCAGCTCAGACAATACGGCGCACACTGCGTAATGAAGGCCTCCATGCCAGAACTCCCAGGCGCACCCCCTTGCTGTCTCCAAAGAATATGAAGAGTCGACTGCAGTATGCCAAAAGTCATGTGGACAAACCACAGAAGTTTTGGGATAGTGTTCTGTGGACTGATGAAACAAAATTAGAACTGTTTGGGCCCATGGATCAACGCTATGTTTGGAGGAGGAAGAACAAGGCCTATGAAGAAAAGAACACCTTGCCTACTGTGAAGCATGGTGGGGGGTCAATCATGCTTTGGGGCTGTTTTGCTTCTGCAGGTACAGGGAAGCTTCAGCGTGTGCAAGGTACCATGAATTCTCTTCAGTACCAGGAGATATTGGATGACAATGTGATGCAGTCCGTCACAAACCTGAGGCTTGGGAGACGTTGGACCTTTCAACAGGACAATGATCCCAAGCATACCTCCAAGTCCACTAGAGCATGGTTGCAGATTAAAGGCTGGAACATTTTGGAGTGGCCATCGCAGTCACCTGACTTGAATCCGATTGAGAACCTCTGGTGGGACACTTAAAGAAAGCAGTTGCAGTGCGCAAGCCTAAGAATGTGACTGAACTGGAGGCTTTTGCCCATGACGAATGGGCGAAGATACCCGTAGATCGCTGCAAGACACTTGTGTCAAGCTATGCTTCACGTTTAAAAGCTGTTATAACTGTAAAAGGATGTTGTACTAAGTACTAAGATTGAATGTCACTTGGGGTTGAATAAAACTGATAATGATGTGAGCACAGAAAAGACATTTGTGGTTTTTCATTATAAATGTTATGTTTTATATGTCTGACCTACACGTGCCTCTTTGATTTAATTGTAAGCAAGATGACTGAATGATCAAAATCAATGTCAAACTGGCCAAAACACTCAATTTCAGTGGGGGTTGAATAATTTTGAACACAACTGTAGATAGATAGATAGATAGATAGATAGATAGATAGATAGATAGATAGATAGATAGATAGATAGATAGATAGATAGATAGATAGATAGATAGATGGATAGATGGATAGATGGATGATGGATGATGGATGGATGGATGATGATGGATGGATGGATGGATGATGATGGATGGATGGATGGATGGATGGATAGATAGATAGATAGATAGATAGATAGATAGATAGATAGATAGATAGATAGAGATAGATAGATAGATAGATAGATAGATAGATAGATAGAAATGGATAGATATGGATGGATAGATAAATGGATAGATATATGGATAGAGAGATAGAAATATATTTAATTTAGTGTTTAATCTGTAGTTATTGTATAGTTTTGACATTCTCTTTAACACTGCAAAACATAAACTAGCAGCACCTATACTGGGGCCGGTATGTTGTGTTTCCCATTCTGTCGATGTTGTTAACCTACCAGTGACTGTTTTGGCTAATGTCAATGGAATCCACAGCTGAAACAGTAAAAACACCTACACGAGCATCACAAGCTTGCATTCACTGCCAAATGCGTTGAGACAAAACACATAAGCCATTTTAATAAGTTTTCACCTGTATAATTGCATTTTTTATTTTTATGGCTGCTTCATAGTTATTATTAATGATTTTAATTATGCCGTTTTTACCGTTTTTTCATCGGCTATTTGCATTTCCCATTTCAATACATTTAATGTGAGCTAGTTCGTAGTCAAAATATATATTTAAGCTCCTATTATAAAACCAGCATGAAACATAAAATATAATGCAATAGTGGGATAAAGCACTTCCTAATCTATCATAATATGCAAACTAATCTTTTCTCCAGTTTAGTATTTCCATAGAATTACATTTTCTGGCTGATATCAAAGACTTGGCTACATTAAAAAAAAAAAATGAAAATGCTACTTTTCTGCGAAACTTAGATGATATTTACGCTTAACAATCTTATATTTTCTAATATCTTTTAGCACAGGAAAAACAGCATTTTTTTTTGAATTTTCATGCCTTGACACGGCAACACAGAAGTTCTAATATGACAATAAAGTGGCCATGCATTGTCCTGACGCTCTCTTGTTCTTATAGAACGAAGAACAAAAGTGAAAAAATGTTCATTATTATGGGGGTTATTCAAAGAGCACCGAAATATCGTCGACATTTCGGTGTTCTCTCGTTCCCCGCACTTCCCTGCACTTAGGGGAATCAAAGTTTCCTACCCTGCGGTGAATTCAGCATTCACCAACGGATCCCCAAAGTGCAGGAAATCAGCCGCCGAATGCCGCCACCAACTCGCCACAGACCCGCCGCAAACCCGTCACCCGCCGCTGTCAACCCACTGATCATCCACCACAAACCTGACGGAGGGCCGCCAAACGCAACCAACAAGCCGCCGGATGGGTAAAAAAAAAAAGGGGTGAAGCTGCTGAAAAGACATCGGATCGATCGGATAAGCTGCAGCAAAACCGCCGAACACATCTGAAAAAAGCCGATGATCCACCGAACAGAGCACCCACCAGTCACCGGAAAAAGCCGACACACTGACGAACGGGATAAAAAAAAACACTGCAACTTTTAAAAGCTGTTTGCAAAATAAAGTACTGAACGAAAATGTCTGGAATTTACATATAAGATCCTATGAATGATAATAAAAAGATCTGTTACTGAAAAAGAAAATCCGCTTTTAAAAAAATACGGAAAAAAAAATTGCTGAAAAAATCCCAAAAAATGCCTAAAAGATCCTAAAAAAATCAGTAGATAAAGAAACTTTTTGCTGCAGAATAAAATAATAAACGGTTTACTAGACATTGGGTAAAAACGGGAATATTTTTAACATTGAAGTCTATGGGATTCCCCTGAATAAACCTGCCGAATGAAAATACCGAACAGTAGGGCACTTCGGCAACTTTTCACTGCTGTTCGTTGTGTCTGAATAGATTAACCATTGCTTCTCTATGGCGAGTTCACTGCCTTTGAACAGGCACCGTACTTGCTGGCAGTTCGCAAAAATATGGCAAACTGCCTGCACTCTGAATAGCCGAATGGCCCCAAAATGTTACTGTACAGGTAAATACCCTGTTCGATGACATTTTGGGGCCAGATGGTCTATGTGAATAAGCTCTTATGTTTCACTCATCTATTTCTAAAATCCCCACTTTAGGATTTGAATGTTTTCAGGGAAATTTCGGTGCGCTTTCGTTCGGCGCAATTCGGTGCGATTCAGCAATTACAGTTCGCCAACCCTGCGCTGAATTCATTATTCACCGCAGGGTCTCCGAATTGGAGCCTTCAAACGCCACCGACGATCTCTGGTCAGCCCGCCGAAAGCCACTGAAAACCGTTGAACTGGCCGACAAACTGCAAAAAAATAACCCCAAACGCTGCTATTTTTTTCAAAAGCGTTTAAAACAATATGCATGAAAATGTGTGGTAATAATAGAAAAGGTCCTATAAAAAAATAATTAAAGGTCTGTTACAGAAAAAAAACACAATTAAAAAAAAATGGGAACGAAAAATTTCACTTTTTCACCTAAAAGATTCCAAAAAATACCAAACAAACTCTAAAGAAATTAATAAAAAAAAAGATTTTTTGCTGAAACTGAAAAGAATAAACAGTTGAACAAAAAAAAAATGAAAACAATAACATATTTTTACATTGGATCCAATGGAATTCGCCTTTTTAAACTTGTCGAACTGTACCACTGAAAATATGGGCAGTTCGCTGACATCTTGGTGCAGTTCGGTGTTCTCTGAATAAATTAACCATTACTCCTGTATTGTACGATCTCACTGCTGTCCAAGGTCACCGAATTGCAGCGATCTGCGGCAAACTGCACCATATTTCACTGGCAATTCACTAGTACAGTGGCAAGAAAAAGTATGTGAACGGAAGGTCAGAGCACATTTTATGACCAATTCATGCAAAACTCCACGTAATCCCAAAGGGTTCACATACTTTTTCTTGCCACTGTATTTGGCGAACTGCCACAAATTTGCACCGTATGATGAAATTCACCCTTCGGGTGCAATTTGGTGGCAAGTTTGGTGCTTATAATGACCCTTTAAGTTCCAAAATTCTAGAGAACTCATGAGATGCTCTGCATTGAGTTAGTAGTGGTAATGTCACTGCCATTTAACTAGGAGAACCAGGTTCAAAACCCTGTCGGACCATTTCACCAGTAAGTAAGGCATTTTGGCTGGTATTTATATCATCCTACCTCAACAATATGTATTGAGGTTCCTTATTTAAATGCTAGAATGCCTTGTTGAAAAATACTACTTAACTCTTTGTGGGCTCGAGCTGTGCATCAGTTGCATAGAGTAGTGGTAATGTCACTGCCATGTAACTGAGAGGCCTTTTTTCGAAACCTCCAGGCTATTTCCCCCATAAATGTCCGTGGCTCAGATGGCAGAGTACCTACATAAGCCTCTACAATATTTATAGAGGTGCTTTTTTTAAATGCCGTGGTTGGGTGCCTAGTACTGAGTTCTCATAATGAAATGTACCTCATGGGGGTTGAATGAAAAATTCCCTCACGGTGCCAAGTAGAGAGATAGAGTCTAAGGGAAGAAAGGGGGGACTGTGGAGTACCCAAAATGTGGCACAGGATGTTGAAGAGTGGTAGTGCTAGTGATGGAAGGGAAAGATGGGGAGCAAGATGGAACTGGGCGTTTGGGTATGAGAAAAAAGAAGGGAGGGAAAAGATGGTGAAATGGGGTAGGAGTGAGAATCTAAGGATGATGGGAGGTGCTGCTCATAGGAAGGAGGAGGGTGGGTAGGTAGGGGTAGATGGAGAGAGGTATCATCACTGCTCTATAACCATAGAGACCCAGGTTCAAATCCCAGCCAGAGCACCTCTCCAGTAAGTGTCCTTGGGCAAGACGCCTAACGGTACATACTTACCTACAATATCGTCTGTGGAGTCCAGTGGTAACGTTTCGAATGCAGAGAAGCAAGTTAAATACGATTCAGCACATCCCTCCCATACAACTGTGGAGAGGTCTCGACTTTACGAGAAGCGGGTTCAACCTAACCACCAGGTCGCTGATCTACAATCATGGAAAGAAGATTTGATCCCACTCAGAAGACGCCACCAGCGAGTGTCCTTGGGCTAGACACCTAACGATATGGATGCGCCCACCTCACAAACTATTTGTACATCTCACAGATTGTAAATTCCTTTGGGAACAGGGTCCCCCTAAATCGGGCCGTATCATCCATGTGTGGTATTCTAATGTATCAACCCCTTGTACACCGATCTTGTAAAGTGCTGCGGAATTTGTGGCGCTATATAAATAAAGGATAATAATAAAAAAATGAGAGTTAAGAGGAGGTAGGGATGTGAGGAAGGGGCTGTGGAGTGTAGATGAGGATGAAGTGTGGATGAGGGGGGCTAGTAAGGAAGTAGGCATGTGGGGGAGGTGAAAAACGAGAGAATGAGATGTGACGGGGAGAGGTAAAGGGATGGTGGGAAGGTAAGATGGGAATCTGAAAGGTAAGGAGAGTAAAATAAAGTAGTTAAGGGGGGTAGAGTGATAGTGGGGTAGGTGGGGGAAAGAAGGCAACATGAAAGACGGAGAAAGGTGATCTCTGTTATAAATATTCTGTTAAGATGTACTATTAAATATATATTAATATGACATCATGTTAATGTTGAAAAATATATATTTTTAGGTCTTTGATAGTCTGGGGGGGAAATTACGATTACAGAAATTACATTTCTAAAGATTAAATAAATGTTATTAAAAAAACTACAGTAGGTTATACAACAGAGTGAGATGTCATGCCACCAAGTTAATTAATAAATGTAATAAGATAATGCTTTGCAATACACATTAATGACCATTCAAAGGCTTCATCCATAAAAGAGGAAATGCGTTTGATCTTTTGTGAATTGCAAACTTGATGTAATTAAATATATAGTTCATTCTCAATTATGCAAACAAACTTCTGTAGACTTCATCTTAATCACTTTTCATAGTTCATTTCATTAAATACCAGTGGGGAGAATTTGTTTTTAATTTAATGAATAATATACGTTTTAAGAAATCATAGTATGAGAAATTACATTTTCCTCTTGAAGCGTAAGCATGAAAATGTCTCTAATAGGAAAGTATGTCATTAATTGTTCTGTGCCAGGACAATAAATAAAAAATAATACTGTGAGGCAGGCCTCAAAATTTCCGCTCGCCTGCTCGAATTTGGGGGCAAGTAGGAATGCAGCGGCAGGGCAGGATAATGGGTTAGGAGGGACAACTAGTGGCAAGTAACTCTTAAGGCCTGGCTAGTAGGGATGTGCGATTCAGGTTTCGGAATTTCGGAATTTTCACGAAATTTCCCGATTCGTGCATTCGGATTCGGACGATTTTACGAAAATTTTAAGATCCGAAAACGGCAGATCCGAACGAATTTTTGTGCCAAAACGAAAACTTTTCGCAATTTTTGAATGGACTAGAAATGTGTAAAATCAAAATTCATTTTCATTCCATTCGTGATTTCGGCTCCATTCCTGATTTCGGTTCCATTTCATTAATTTCAGACATCGTATTTATATCGCTGATTCTGTAATTAAGTTTTGTATCATTCCCATCTCAATGTTTCCTTCCTGGAAAACCAGAGAAATCTCAATGTATCCTTCTTGTAAAACCAGAGAAATCTCAATGTATCCTTCTTGTAAAACATGAGAAAATCTCAATGGCAGAATTATCGTATCGTATAATTATCGTATTGTATCGTATAATTATCGTATTGTATCGTATAATTATCGTATCCGAAAAACCATTAGTTTACGTCAAAACGAATAGACACTTTGAAACAAGGAGAACAGACGTTCCGAAAAACACGAAAATTTCCGAAATAACGAAAAAAAGTAGATACGAAAAACGAAACGAAACGAACCGAAACTAAACGAAAATCGGCCGAAACGAGTCGAAATGAAAATTTTCAAAATCCGAACGAACCGAATCGAATCGAACCGAAAAAAAAATCGGTGCACAAGCCTAGTGGCTAGTAGCTTGGGACTTGAAATTTTGAGCCCTGCTGTGAGGTATGGAACAAAGAATTTTTTAAAACGTATTGGCCCCTATTACATGCTTCGCGCAAATGCGCTCGCGCAGTGCTTTTTTTTTTGCGCACGCAAAAAAAACCTTATCGCGGGAGAATTAACGCGGCATTCTGATCCGAGCGCATTTTTTCAGCCTTCATGTTTTTTCGGGCTCAAATCTGACACGCAAATTCGTGCGCAAATGAACGTTGCGTGCAGGAATCGGTGGGCAGACTGTTTTTTACAACGGGATTCAGCCAATCAGAATTAAGAACCACCATTTCCTATAGTTAAGTTGTTGCGCCTGTCAAAGTCAATCTGCGTATATGTGCTGCAGCAAAAAATTTTGACAAATTATTAATTTTTTATGTCAGGGTATGTGTAGAATGTGTAACTGTACTGTGCTGTATTTTTTTTTTATTGCTGAGTTATTTCGTTTCAGCCACAACGATCATATTTGCAGTTAACACCAAGTTTTCAAAGACGTTCCGAAAATTCGCGCAAACGTCGCTCGTACGACTTTTGCGCAAAGATTGTAATGCCATCCGCCCTAACGCGCTCACAATGTTAAGTATAGGATGCGCGCACGAACTTGCTCTCGCGCTGGGTTCGCGCAGGGTCAATCGCGGTAGACAATTACACTCATCATTTGCGCCAACATCGAAATACGACGTTCTGCGCAAATGGTTTTGTCCTCGCCCAAATGCGCTGCGCGAAGCGTGTAATAGGGGCCTAAATATATAAATAATTTTTTATTTGTATAAAAATCTGTGAATAATAATGTGAGGTACAAAGAATTTTTTAAAACATTAAATATATAAATATTTTTTTATTTGTATAAAAATCTGTGAATTTCACCATACGGTCAATTTTTTTCTTTTCTTATTGATTACACCTATTGATTCACTATAGATTAGCAAGCTGTTTCATGGGATTTTAGCATTCAGGATTCAGCACTCATTTACAAATGAGCTCCAGAATGGATAATATTTCAAAATATCATACATGACAACCGATGTGTTGAATTTGTTAGAAAAGCTTTGAATTCCATTTTTTCTTCAAGGAAACGTGGAATCCAAGCTGTAATGGCTATGTAGTTGCGCATTTTGGCCAGCAGATGGAGTCCTCTGTCATACAGAGCTTTCGTACAGTGAACATATACAGTAAAGACAAGTCTATACATTTTTGCTGTGTGCAATGGAAAATGGTTTTCCAAAAAAACACTGGGTCCTGCTAGCGGTTTATGGAAGATCACATGGTAGTGAATTGGTTGCGTACTGGTGCACACAGTCATTACAAAGCCTGGACTGGATTCTGCACTTTTCATTGAGTTAACCACAAATTGCAGAGTGTAGCCATACATTCTCCAACACCCCAGCATAGGAACACAAATAAACACATACAGGGTAATTCAAAGAGAATCGAAAAGTCACCGCACGTTCGGTGACTTTTCGTTCTCTTCAATTCGGTTCGTTTTGCCGATCCCATTTCGGCGACCCTGTGGTGTATTCAGCAAGCACCGCAGGGTCCTCGAATTGCAGGGAAAGGTCGCCGCAAACCCGCCGCAAACGAACCGCAAAACCTGGCGAATTCACACCGAAAACCCACAAAAACATCTGGATTAACCTGCCGAAAACGCCAGAAAAACTCGAGCAGGAGCTGATCATACTCAGTTAATCTTGGATGTCAGCCCGGCACTCGAGGATCCCGGCGGGACTAATAGATGTCATCGTGCTGGCGCGGTGACATCTATTTCAGGCCCCCCCCCGCGAGTGCGGAGGAGAGGCCTGAAAGGGAGGGGGGAGGTATTTTCTCTCCCTCCCAATCGCCAGGGGCCAGAGATTAAAGGCAGGCAGCGTTTGGAAGGGCACAGCCTGCCCTTCCAAACGGTGCTTGGCTTTAACCTCTTGGGGGCGGATCACGATTCGGCGCTGAAAGCGCTGGATCGTGATCCTCTCCCGGAGCTGGCCAACATCTTGGATGTCGGCCAAGCTTCCGGGATCTCCCCCTGATGACTGGCGTCATCGTGCATAGCGATGCATAGTTTTAGAGTTAACCCCTAACTGCCACCAATGGTGGAGATAGAGGGTTCCAATGAACCCCCTATCTCCCGATCCGTGGCAGCTAGGGGTTAATATTTGGTATCGTTGGATCGGCCAGAGCATGGCCTTTCCAACTATACCAAACATGACCATGTAGAAACTAATAAATAAAAATAAAAATAATAAAATAAAAAAATTAAACAATTTTTTATTTTTTGTTAAAGCAGCAATATTGTTCCCATTTCAATTATAATGCGAACAATGATGCTGCACTAACGATTTTTGTATGGGGTGCGTTTGTTAAAAATCGCATAATTTTTCCTCAAAATTTTTTTTATGAGACCCAATTTACATTTTTTTTAACAAGCGCAACCCATAGAAAATATAACCGCAAATGCTTGCATATTAAAATGTGAAAAAAAAACTTTACACATAAATTTTTGAAAATTCAAATTTTATTGCATTTTTTGTTATAATATACAGACAGGACATGACGTATACATATAATAATGATATGAAAAACAAAAATTGGTGGTGTTGCGCTAAAGGAAAGTAATAAAACTTATGTATAGTCTATTTTGAAGGCATGCTATACTGCACAGCAAAAAAGAGAGAAAGAAAGTTCTATTTCTCAATAGTTCGTTCAATGGATATCCAGTCTCTGTTGTAGAAAGGATTTTCAGTGAAATCTTCCAAGACTTTGGAACGAATGACCACTTCTTTGGTGAATCTTCATTAAAAAGTATATATCTCGGAAAAAGAGAAACTCGATAGTGTTATACCGTTTATTAATGTGTATACAAATCTACTGACATAATATACGTACAGAAAAAAGAGGTAGTGGGTTTAGGATTTGATCTCACCCACTGCCAGATAAAACATCACGTCCCAATCAAGCCTCTATAGACAAAACCACCAGGAGCTCCCGGGCTGCTTCCAAGGTGGTCACTCAATACCAAAGGTGGGACCGCGATGATAAAGTGACGTAGTGCTGACGCGTTTCGCCCCACCCACGGACTTCATCAGAGCATACGTCACTATGCCATCATCCTCTCTAAATAGTGTCTTAACTTGACACACCTGGTGAAATTCTAATGAAATTCTCTGTAGCCACTCCCTATGGGAGATCCTACAAATGCTTCAGTATGTTTAAATATATTGCAAATGGAAGCACAAAAACAAATGTATTAAAAGATTGCCATATATAGGCGATCACAAACAGCCCTAAGAATAATCTTTAAGGCAAAAATTCATAACACCCATAAAACACTCTGTGTATGGATCAATGATTATTTTAAAAAACAATATTAAAAAAACAGCATTGAAAACGAACAGCATTAAAAAACGAACAGCATTTAAAAAACGAACAGCATTTAAAAAAAAAAAAAAAAAAAAAAAAAAAAAAAGCATTAAAAAACAAACAGCATTTGTAGGATCTCCCATAGGGAGTGGCTACAGAGAATTTCATTAGAATTTCACCAGGTGTGTCAAGTTAAGACACTATTTAGAGAGGATGATGGCATAGTGACGTATGCTCTGATGAAGTCCCGTGGGTGGGGCGAAACGCGTCAGCACTACGTCACTTTATCATCGCGGTCCCACCTTTGGTATTGAGTGACCACCTTGGAAGCAGCCCGGGAGCTCCTGGTGGTTTTGTCTATAGAGCTTGATTGGGACGTGATGTTTTATCTGGCAGTGGGTGAGATCAAATCCTAAACCCACTACCTCTTTTTTCTGTACGTATATTATGTCAGTAGATTTGTATACACATTAATAAACGGTATAACACTATCGAGTTTCTCTTTTTCCGAGATATATACTTTTTAATGAAGATTCACCAAAGAAGTGGTCATTCGTTCCAAAGTCTTGGAAGATTTCACTGAAAATCCTTTCTACAACAGAGACTGGATATCCATTGAACGAACTATTGAGAAATAGAACTTTCTTTCTCTCTTTTTTGCTGTGCAGTATAGCATGCCTTCAAAATAGACTATACATAAGTTTTATTACTTTCCTTTAGCGCAACACCACCAATTTTTGTTTTTCATGTTATATGCTTTCTGAATTTGGTGGATATCAGGGTGGTGTTTTTTTGCTGCTCATTGTTTTTGGGTGTTTCCACAGTATAAACCCTCTTTGCTTGTTAACTCTTCATCCACTTATACTGAGTTAACACCTTGTTTACCAACATGGCGATCTTTGAATATAGAGATAAGCATGGTGATTTTAATTATAACCAATTGTTTAATGATGAGGTCGAGATCACTACAGTACCTACTAGTGAGAATTCTTGGAAGATGAGTTCAAGAATCTCCAAAACCTTATGAAAAAGGAAATGCGGTTAAAATGGGATATAGCAACCTTTGAACGTATTTACATGAAAAGATCACCCCTAGGGGTTTAAGATTTTTTAAGAACTCGACTTTTGATAGAGATGTACCAGAATTCATGATGATTTGGAATGAAGCTCTTGAGAGCTTTTCAATCCACATGATGGGCATTATAATCACCAGAAAAAAGGAGAATTTGTCCAGAATTAATAGAGAGATTGGTAAAATACAAGATAAATTGTCTCCATTTTTTGAACTTCCAGATTTTAAGACTCTTTCTAAACAAACGGAAGTTTTTCTTAATAAGGAAGAAAATGATACGAAACAAATAAAAATCACAAAATACAAACGCGATAAATTGGATTATCTACACAATCAAGTGTGGACTTTTAATAGTCTACAAAGAAAGAAAATACATGAACAACCGTCAGTGCAGACTGTGAGGAACCCCTATAGAGATGGTGGACACTCAGGACGAAAAAAGAGTCAGTCTATGCACGGGTTCAATAATGCATATTATGCAGGTGATCCATATGTGAAAAAGAATCATTTTAGTTACATTCCTAAAAAAATTCGGGATGAGAACAGAAAAACTCTGTATGATAATAAAACAAGAAATGAACAATGGATACACCCAAAAAAAGTTCATAGACAGAAACAGCATTACAATCAATTTGTCTCTGGGACTAATGCTATTCCTTTGAAAAATCGCTTTAGACCACTTGACAATGAGGAAGTTTTTTTCGAACCAAATCAAGAAAAAAACAAGGATTGGCCGATTGCCCCTAGAAAGAAAAGGAGGATTTTTTATCGGCGGTTTCAACTTGGAAGAGACGAAGAGAAACCGATTCAGATTCGGCAACATCAGAGGATGCCGAGCTGGACAGAAAAAGGGAAAAGAGAAAAATGAAAAGACCGTTGAGATACTAGTAGAAACTGAACGAATTCCTTTTGACAACACCATCACTTTGAATCAGAAGGGGATTTTCAATCTATCCGAAAGGACACTCTCTCCTATGGAGATTGAAGTTCTCAGTAGGGGTTTGAAATTTGCCCCCACACGTAAACATGATGGGTTTAAAGCATTGATTGATGTCAAGAAATTTGTCCGCAATTTAACTTTAAAAAAGTTTTTTTGTAAGAATCCAATTGAAAACAGCAATCCGATTATCACTACATATGTACACACAGATTTGAAAACTAGATCAACCTTCTTTCCTCAGTTCTGCAAATCTAGCTCCATGGACATGTTTGAAAAACTAGTCATTAAAGATTTAGAAAAAATTAATAACAAAAAGAATTCCGTCTATGGGAACAGGAATTACAACAATATGTCTAAAAAAGAAAGAGAGGCTTTGAAAATACTCAAGGAAGATAAAAATACAATAATTAAACCGGCGGATAAAGGGGGAGGGATTGTTTTGATGACAAAAACCAAATATATAGAGGAGTGTGTAAGACAATTGAGTGATAATAACACATACAAAATCATGAAAAAAGATCCTACTAGTGATATGAAAATAACATTAATGGCACTACTGAATGAAGGGCGGATAAACAATATTTTGAACAAAAAGGAATATGAATATTTGTCTATTAATCATCCAAAAATACCTACCTTCTACATTTTACCGAAACTCCACAAAAATAGAGAAAATCCTCCTGGCCGCCCCATAATATCGGGCATTGGATCCATTTCCTCGAGACTGTCAGAATATATTGATATTTTTTTTTGCAGCCTGTAGTGAAGAACACTAGGTCATATCTAAAGGATACCAAGGACATTTTGAATATTTTAATACAACATCAATGGCAGGACGACTTCTGGCTAGTGACGGGGGACGTTGCTTCCCTTTATACTATCATTCAGCATTTTAAGGGTCTTCAAGCTACATCCAAATTTTTGGAGATGGATGGAAAAATTCCTTTGGAACAGAGAGACTTTTTAATAGCTAGCATTAAGTGGATTTTACATAATAATTATTTTTGGTTTAATCAAGATTTTTATATTCAGGTGGCGGGCACTGCGATGGGAACGAGGTTCGCACCCAGTTATGCTAATCTTTTTATGGCTTTTTGGGAGGAGACTTTTTTGGATGACTTCCTGGGTGCGGGCCTCGTTACCTATCGTCGATATATCGATGATGTCATTTTTATTTGGAAGGGAGATGAGGCCTCTCTACAGGTTTTTTTAGCTTTTTTGAATAGGAATGATTTTAATATCCATTTGGATTTTAATTATAGCAAACAGGAGGTGGTCTTTTTAGATTTATATATTTATATAGAGAATGCCACCATTAAAACACGTACCTTTTTTAAACCTGTAGATGTCAACAGTTATATCCATTTTTCCAGCGGACATTTTTCCCCTTGGCTTAATAACATCCCCAAGGGACAACTTATGCGTCTTAAGAGGAACTGCACTGAGAATGAACACTTTTTGAAAGAATCGGTGAAACTTCTAGCTGACTTCAAAGAAAAAGAATACCCCGAGACAATTTTAGAGGAAGCTTTTCAAGGGGTGAAGAAGATCGATAGATCTACTCTTTTAACACAAACGAATTTTGGAAGAAAAAAGAAACCCACAACGAGGTTGATTTTTGATTTTGACAACCTACATATGGATATTAAGAAGACTATAAATAAATTCTGGTATCTTTTGATGGAAGATGAGGATCTGAGGGGCATTTTGAATGAAAGACCCAGTATCACCTTTAGGGGTGCCCCCAGTTTAAAACAAACCTTAGTCCAGAGTTATATAAAAGAACATAAACAAACAGGATGGCTACAACAAGAAAAAGGTTTTTTCTATTGCAAAAATTGCCAATCGTGTAAGAACTCGAATAGTCCAAAAAGTAGCAATTGCGTCAAGAATTACAAATCGAATATAACAAATATTGAGTACCCGATCAACAATTTAATTACATGCAAAACCAACAATATTATCTATTTATTGGAATGTCCGTGCGGACTACAGTATGTGGGACGCACGGCAAGACCTTTACACAAACGCATAGATGAACATATTCGCAATATTAGGAATGGGTATATGCAACATTTTGTTTCCGCACATTTCTTTAAGTCTCATAATTCGGACCCAAGAGGTCTAAAGTTTTTGGGCATTAAAAGGGTAGGAAAATATTGGAGAGGAGGCAATAACATTCAGAGAATGGGGCAGGAAGAGATGAGGACAGCATACGATTTAAGAACTTTCACTCCTTTGGGTCTCAATGTTGATTTTGATCTATATAATTTCCTTACCTAATTGTATTTTTATGGTAGTTATGATTCCTGCCCTTCATCATGTATTATTATGTGTCTCTATTATGGCTATACGTATTCCATTGTATGCGGTATATTTTTACTGTTTGTACTTTATTATTAATAGTATTTGAATGATGTAATATTTTACGGATGTTTTTGTCCATATGTTTTTTACTTTTTTACATTTTACTCTTGTAATTATGTAGTTATGTCTTAAGATCCCTCCCCTCCCCTTTTTGGAGCGTTCTTAGAAGTATTAAGAATCTATACTCTTTCTAATGTTCGTTGTTTAGTGCTGTTTGTTTTTTAATGCTTTTTTTTTTTTTTTTTTTTTTTAAATGCTGTTCGTTTTTTAAATGCTGTTCGTTTTTTAATGCTGTTCGTTTTCAATGCTGTTTTTTTAATATTGTTTTTTAAAATAATCATTGATCCATACACAGAGTGTTTTATGGGTGTTATGAATTTTTGCCTTAAAGATTATTCTTAGGGCTGTTTGTGATCGCCTATATATGGCAATCTTTTAATACATTTGTTTTTGTGCTTCCATTTGCAATATATTTAAACATACTGAAGCATTTGTAGGATCTCCCATAGGGAGTGGCTACAGAGAATTTCATTAGAATTTCACCAGGTGTGTCAAGTTAAGACACTATTTAGAGAGGATGATGGCATAGTGACGTATGCTCTGATGAAGTCCCGTGGGTGGGGCGAAACGCGTCAGCACTACGTCACTTTATCATCGCGGTCCCACCTTTGGTATTGAGTGACCACCTTGGAAGCAGCCCGGGAGCTCCTGGTGGTTTTGTCTATAGAGGCTTGATTGGGACGTGATGTTTTATCTGGCAGTGGGTGAGATCAAATCCTAAACCCACTACCTCTTTTTTCTGTACGTATATTATGTCAGTAGATTTGTATACACATTAATAAACGGTATAACACTATCGAGTTTCTCTTTTTCCGAGATATATACTTTTTAATGAAGATTCACCAAAGAAGTGGTCATTCGTTCCAAAGTCTTGGAAGATTTCACTGAAAATCCTTTCTACAACAGAGACTGGATATCCATTGAACGAACTATTGAGAAATAGAACTTTCTTTCTCTCTTTTTTGCTGTGCAGTATAGCATGCCTTCAAAATAGACTATACATAAGTTTTATTACTTTCCTTTAGCGCAACACCACCAATTTTTGTTTTTCATGTTATATGCTTTCTGAATTTGGTGGATATCAGGGTGGTGTTTTTTTGCTGCTCATTGTTTTTGGGTGTTTCCACAGTATAAACCCTCTTTGCTCATATAATAATGATATATTATGAATCTGCCGGAGAGAACAATATATAATATGTCTGGGTCATACAGTATAATAAAATAAGGCTTCAAAACACGGTTAAACATGATGAGCGAAATCGGTAAAAATGAGCTCAGCACAGAGGTGTGAAATGCCTCAGCAGTGAAAGGGTTAAAATATCCTAAAAAATCTATAAATAAAGAGACTCTTTACTGCCGAATTTTATAATGAATGGTTTATTAGATATTGAATTAAAACGGGAATCTTTTTAACATTGAAGCCTATGGGATTCGCCTGAATAAACCTGCCGAATTAAACCACCGAATGGCAGAGCATTTCGGGAACCTTTCACTGCTGGTTTGTGTTCTCTGAATAGCCAAAGCAGTGCTTTTTTATAGGGATTTCACTGCCCTCGAACAGGCTCCGAACAGGCACCATATGTGCAGGCAATTCGTCAGGATTTGGCGAATTCCCTGCTCTCTTTCACCAGCAATTTGGATCTCTTTGGATAACCCTGATAGCATTTATTATCAGGGTTATTCAGAGAGCCGAATTTGCCCCTAAATTGCACCGAACAGTGAATTTTCCTGTACGGTGCAATTTCGGGGCCATTCGGCTATCCAGAAAGCAAGCAATTTGCCAAAAAGTGGCGAATTGCCAGTGAAATACAGTGATCTTCGGCTGCAGTGAACTCCCCATAGAGAAGTAATGGTTAATCTATTCACAGAACACCGAACAGCACTGAAATATCAGTGAAATGCCCAGATTTTTGGTGGTTTCATTCGATAGGTTTAATCCCATAGGTTTCAATGTGAAAAAAAATTCTCTGTTTTTATCAAATATTTATTCAACCGTTTATTCTTTCCACTTACAGTAAAAAGTCTCTTTATTTCTTTATATATTAGGATTTTTTTTAGCCATTTTTCGGGCTAATTTTTTCCCCCCGATTTTTATTTAATTTTTATTTTTTAATGGCATTTTTTTCTGTAACAGACCTCTTTAATATTATTCATAGTACCTCATAGAATTTTTTCAGGCATTTTTGTCCAGTAGGTTTTTTGCAAACACCTTTTAAAAGTTGTGTTTTTTTTATTTTACCCGTTCGTTGACTTGTGGGCTCTTTCCGGCGGTTGGTCAGCACTCTGTTCGGTGGGTCGTCGGCTTTTTTTCAGATCGATGCTGAATTCACTGCAGGGTCAGACAACCAGACTAGCCAAAGTGCGTGGAAAGGGAGAGCACCAAAATATCGGTGACATTTCGGTGCTCTTGTCAGGGTGGCACCTGGCATACGCCGTGGTGGGACCCAAGTTCGAGGGGTTAGAGCCCTTTTCGGCAGGAATATTCAGATTGTACCTTAGGATAGGCTGGCTGATACTGGTAGCAGTCCATAGCGCAGTACAAAGGGGATAGCGAGATAGAGTGGTCTGGACAGTCTGTGGGTCAATAGGCTGGCAGCAAGGAGGCAAGGTCGGTGAGTAAAGCAGGGTTTGGCACATGGTATCAGGAGGTTCACAGAATAGGTCAGCACAATACAGAGGTTTGACTCTTAATGCAAAGTCAATGAGCAGATGTGGGAGTGACTCTTTTATTAGACAGACAGGGAGATGTGGTGTGTGTGTGTTTGGTGTTTTACTAATGATTAACCCATACCATTGATGGATAAGGCTGAGGCAGCACTTTTTCTGGATGCACACCTGCAGACATGGTTTCTGCACACCCTCAGGTACTGATCCCTGACAGATCCCCCGGGCAAAGGGAGCTCCTTCGGGTGACCCAGAGCTGGCTGGAAGTTGGCATCAGTGGGCAGGATGAATGTCCATAAATCACAGAGTCACCCTGGTGGGAAACGAGACAGATAAGCTTCATAAGCTGGGCGGTCCTTTGTAGGCACCACAGAGCCATCTGTGGCTAAGGAAAAATATGGTGGTTCTGGTGGTTGATTGAGCTCAGCTGGATCAACTGCCGTTACTGAAAAAGCTGTCTGTATGAGGAGTGGATCAGCAGCTTTCATAGATCGTCCATCACGGGGTTCCGGTTGGGTATTCAATGATACATCTTCCCAGGTGGGCAAGGCATCCCTGGCTGTGACCCTTGAAAACTACTCTGAATCAGATTCCTCAGAGGATGTAAAGCTGTGTGGAATAAAGTCTGTTGCTGGGTTATAACAGGGAACTGGAGCATGATGAGCCCCTCTGCGGGACGTAGTTGGAAAGGTGGTTCCAAGGTACCCAGAAATCACACTTGGGGTTCCTCTGGAACGCCGGGCAGTTTCCAGTAGTGGCTCATCATTGGACATGGTGTCCCATTCTTCTGCCCCAGAATCAGGTGGAGTGCAGCAGTCTGCGGAAGGCAATGGATCTTGCTGGCTGGGAGTGATGGGAGTCACAGTTAGTGTCACCTGGGCAGTTTTGGGCACTTTTGCAGCTTGTCTGATGTTCAACGCCTCCTCGAACCTTGCCAGGTCTTCTTTGTGCACCACCGAGCCAATGGATGCATAAACACAGCCTGGTGGAACAGGGCCTGGTGGAACAGGTGGTTACAGCAGCAACCTGTTCATCGTATACAGGTTCCGGGGTGGTATGAACTGTAACAGGTCTCGGGCATAAGAAGGTTCCCTGTACACAGAAAGGAGCCTCTGCCTTAGGTACGGTGTACTTTCTGGGTGCTGGTTCCGGGGTACCAGCAGCAGTGGTCATGAGATACTGCCTGGGAGTGATGGGAGTCGTACCTGGAGTCTGCATGGTCATAATGTCCATAGGAATAGGAGGGTCAGACTCTTAAGGTATGGTGGTCTCGTACTCCATAGGCAGTTCGGGTTCTTCCTCCTCTTCTGCATAGTCCTCCAGAGACTCCCTACCCCTGGGTACAGCGGGCTTGAGTGTTCTGGGTGCAGGCTTAGGTGTAGGAGGTTTTCTGGGCATAGGCTTGGGAACTGGAGGCCTCCTAGGAGCAGGCTTTGGTACCTGAGATCTCCTGGGAGCAGGCTTGGGCTCAGGTGCAGTGAACTTAGCATGGGGTGCATCTTAATGCACCAGAGTTTTTTCAAACACAGTCTTTTTCATTGGGGTTTGCGGTGAAACTGTAGTCGGCTGGGGTACGGGAGCTGGCCTTCTTTGGGGTCTCACGGGACAGGTCGCCAAGAAGTGGAAAGAATCCCCACAATTCAGGCATAGATTCTGCTCCAGTCTCCTGGTACGCTCCTCTAGAGTCAGCGGGCCTCTAGGCTTCTTCCCTGGGGGAACATGGACGTTAGGAAGGGTGCTTCTTAGGGAGTCCATAACAGCCCATAACTCCTCCACTACAACACATAACATGTGGGCCAGATCTTCCAGGGCTGGGAGCATTCCTGCAGGCTCAGTTGGTGGACTTTGCATTCTGTCAGGGTGGCACCTGGTATACTCCGTGGTGTGACCCGTTTGAGGGGTTAGAGCCCTTTAGGCAGGAATATTCAGATTGTACCTTAGGATAGGCTGGCTGATACTGGTAGCAGTCCATACCGCAGTACAAAGGGGATAGCCAGATAGAGTGGTCTGGACGGTCTGTGGGTCAATAGGCTGGCAGCAAGGAGGCAAGGTCGGTGGGTAAAGCAGGGTTTGGCACACGGTATCAGGAGGTTCACAGAATAGGTCAGCACAATACAGAGGTTTGACTCTTAATGTAATGTCAATGAGCAGATGTGGGAGTGACTCTTTTATTAGACAGACAGGGGGTGTGGTGTGTGTGTTTGGTGTTTTACTAAGGATTAACCCATATCAGTGCTGGATAAGGCTGAGGCAGCACTTTTCCTGGAAGCACACCTGCAGACATGGTTTCTTCACACCCTCAGGTACTGATCCCTGGCAGCTCTACCCTGTTTATCTTATTTTGTTATCACACCTTACTCCTTGGGGTAGATAGACATCACACATGTCCTGCAGAAAAATAGGGAAATGTAAACACCACCTATCACAATAACTTTGACTCCATCACAAGAAAAATGCTTTTTTGGTCAAAATCCTCCAAAAAATATAGCTATACAGAATACATTCTACTTTACTTTCCCAATCTTCTTATACGTCAGAGGGCGAGTATTAAAACCGGTCAGCAAGTATCGTACTTGAAAGTAAAAGGCAATTGAGTTTGTTTTTCTTTCTCACTCCTCGTATCGTTATATCCTCTTGTTAATTTAATTCAAGTTCAACCTGTAACATTAGGAAACTCATCAGTATATATGTAATAAAAAACAGCATTATTATACTGTCATTGCGGAATTCATCGCTTTGTTTATTTGGCCTGATAGTACAATTTCCGCATATTTTAATAACACAATATCATTTAACAATTGAGTATATTTTATTTTTATTTCTCTCAGGGTCACAATGGACCCATAAAATAAAAATGATATTGCCTTGTAAAAAAAAAAAAAATAGACTCCTCGGAATAATTTTTTTTTTTTTTCTCTCTATCTCTTTCTACTGGGCATTTTTAAAAAATAATATTCGCATTCCCTCCCACACCCAAATTACGTTTCTAAATTGAGCTAAATATATTCGGGTATTATTGTTGTTCTGCAGCGTCGAGAGCACATAGCTACATATTACGGAGAGGTACGTTTGAAGGTTGTTAAGATTTTATTAGCTGTACTTACATTACTTAATCTTAATGGAGATCTGGAGATGCTTGGGATATAATGGGAACATTTCAACTACTGTCAAAAGAAGAATTTGCTTTAAGTGTCCTAAAACACCACCATAGGAATTTGTGCTAAAACAATTCGCATTTTTTAACGATTGCAAATATTGCCTTGGCGAAACATAAACTATATTGCATATTGACTCGTTTAGATTTTTTTTCCCCCTTTTATAATACCTTTTAATGGATCATTACTACAAGGTGTCTGGCTACGTAGGCTGTTGAGGCTGACAAATATCTTTGCCTTACTGGAATAATTTACAAGCTATTCCTTGCCACTTGCGAATGTCGAATAAGGATTCCTATTATAAGACAGTCAAAAAGACTAAAAAAGTATATAAAGTATGTGTGGGAAATATCCCATTGGATCTTTAAGAACTTGTGAACGGTGAGAGTATTTTCATTAAGCTACCCCTGTTTTCTACTTATATTTTATGGTCTTCCATCGCTATTATTTCACTATATGGTATATTAAACTGTTACCAAAAATTCTGGTCCCCAATTATCCATTGACATGTTGCACTTAACCTGTCACCAACACACACACACACATTTGAAATTAATTTTTAAATATAAAGATAAGATGAATTTTAGATAATTATTTTGATAACTGTACTCAGGGCTCGAAATTCCAACTTGCCCTCTCGCCCAGGCCATCTCACTTTAAGCAAGGCTAGTGGAAATGTAATCCTTTGCAACAGTGGGATTTGTCATCGACCACTTGGGATCAGAAGTAGCGAGCAACTTTTCAGCCTGGCTAGCACCTTAGGAATTAACATTTTGAGCCCTTACTGTAATAAATATCTTATATTTTGGTGGCTTGCTAAGGAAACATAAATATAAAACTGGTTTTATTTGTACATGTGACTTTGTAAACTCAGTGTTAAGTCACAAAAAATAGATTATGTGTATGAAGAGTATCCTCAAAATTCCCTAGCACACCCTAGGTATATATATATCATGTTTAGGAAAAACTTGACTGTTAATACTTGGCCCTTGGTAAATACCTTAGAAAACCCCAACCTGGTGTCCCGCCACTCATGATTTAGCTGTCAGCCCATGAAATAAATTAGGCCCAATTCCATTATTGCCTTTATACATAAAAACTCCAGCCATTAACGTAATGACTGGAGTTGGTACTCCGATCTTACTGCAAGGCTTGTGTCTCAGTATTAGCGGCGCCTTACCGTACATTAACAGCTCCTATACTTTGTCTAGGACCTGTTAATATTGACTCAAAATGAGAATTGCAATTTAGCTTTCTGTATTCGGCTCAAGACAGTATTCAAAGACAGTGGAGCCTCAAAGGGACAGATGGGGCAGCGCCCTACCATTCCTTTTGCAATAAAAAAATAAACATTTTTAACTAGATAGTTTTAAATTTTTGCATCATTTAACCAGTGCCTGATTGATAAAATGTGTTATGTCCATTTCAGCAGTGTCTCTGTCTCCTCAATGTTCCTAGACAGAGTAAAAACAAAAGATGACCTGATCATTTGCCTTGAACAGAGTCCAGAAAGCTGAAAATGACTCTGAGGGAAGTTTTAAGAATCACTGACTGCAAATGTGTTTAATCTCCCTACTGCTGGTTATATGAACTCTGATAGGTATCAAATAAACCCAGTCAAAGTAAGCATCTGAGACTTCAATGTAGATTGTATCTGCTTCACAGAACAATTGCCTGCCTTAATCCCTTAATGACAGAGAATACACAGTCTAAGTAAACAGGATGTTTTCCTTTCAGACACTGAAGTTTTGTATACAGAGAGATATTTAGAGTAAAATGGGTAGAATTAGTGTTCAGGTTTTTTTAGTAAATTATAATGAAATCACTTTTTTCACTTTTAGATTTTTTTATACTGAATAATATTTTATGTATACATCTTGGGCCATATTACATACTTGGTGCTAACTTAACCAGAGCAGTTGTAAACTTAAAACCATATTACATAGTTGATGCTAACTTAACCAGAGCTGTTGTAAACTTCCCAGAGCCATTATAGCCTATGGAGTTTTTAAGTTTACAACAGCTCTGGTTAAATTAGCACCAACTATGTAATATGGTTTTAAGTTTACAACTGCTCTGGTTAAATTAGCACCAAGTATGTAATATGGCCCCTTGTGTATACATTCTGGATTACACTTGTAATTATTGAATTTACCCTCAAAATCCCTATTTTATTTGCCTCTTTAATAGGATTATGTCTATATGGTTTATTCCCTCTATATGGGGTCCTCCACGTATTTTGGAGGTAGTAGTGCCATAAGGACATATTCCTAATAATAACATTCAAGTTTCCAGTCTGGCACCCCACCAGCTTAAAATGTCATCAGCCGCCACTGACTCCAATTTAGCTGATATCAGGGCTCTTTAAATCCCATTGGTGGTCGCATAATTAACCCTTTCAATAGCAAGTGGATAAAAAGAGCAATACGAACTCTCAGAGTTTGGAATAAACACTGACGAATAACTCCACCAAGAAACCTTACTCAGATCTTGCGATGTAGAGGGTGGTGCGCCCTCTGACCGCATGCAGCAGTTGACTGTGACCAAAGAGTTTCCAGTATCCTTCTGCAATGCCTTCTTGGCTTTTATGTGACCCAAATGCTTACTCTTGACCCTATGGAATCCTATGGACTACAGAAACCAATACCCCAAAGTTCCGACTCAAGACGCCACTATAGAGGCTGAGTCCGAATAAGTTGGTAAAAGGAAGCCATTAAGGGACATCATCACATGCCGATTTTTGGTCCATTATCAGGTTCACATTACCAGCAACAGTGGAATAGGACCCATTGAGTCTACCAAAATGTCTTTTTTTTTTATTTTCCGCAAGTCTTAATTTACAATCAAATTTCCTCAAATTGTCAATATTCTGTTTTAATTTAAGGCAAAACACTGCACCTACTCAACTGCAACAGCAAAAAAAAAAAGAGAAAAAAGAAAGTAAATCAGGTTATGAGAGACATTACGTGAAAAAAAAAATACCCATCAAGAAATCTCAATTCAATATTGTAGTTTTAATCGTAACTGTGTACCTTTTCTAAAACATACCATATCATAATCAATATGAAAAATCGCCCGCTCTTAGCATCTAGTTAAAAATTTGCATTTATATGCAGCTCATTCCGCATTTCTGGAGCAATAAACGTATACATATTTCTAACGGATGACACCGAGTATCCAGAGATAATATAAGTGGTGTAATTATCACTACATTGATTAACATGAAAGCTAAGGAACATGCCTCGGCAGATTACTCCTACAAATCACAATGTACCTCCAGTGATATTTATTAGAAACATTATGAGATTGAACCGCTAAACTTGGAACATTCATGATTTGTGATATTCTTCAGGCTTCTGCGAGAGGTTATTTTGCATCTAAATCATTTCATTGAAACTGGATCATCCGGAAGCATAAATGTAGTTTCGTAAGTCCTTGTACGAAATCTATGAACTGACATTATCTTTTATTTATTTATCCTAGGCAATTAATGCACGGTAACAATGTAAACCCTTTCACCTCCGAGTGATTTTTCCATAGAACCACCACCAGAAATCAGTGTTTTTTTAAAAAAAATCACTTTTCATTAATTATACCATAAAAAAATCATGTATTTTTTTAACAGCCGTATATCTATTTGACAGGCAGATGTCGCCATCTGCTGGCTAGAAAGTGCTACTGCAGCTGGGACTCTTTGCTGAATCATTTGGGGACCAGTGTTTTAGACACAGAACTGTTCAAACTGTTTTAGTATCTCGGCTGTCATGCCAGAGGTTCAAAAATCTTTGGGGGGCGTATTATGGAGCCCATTTGCAAATGAATTTTGTTTACAATACATTGCATTGCTCCAGAATTAGGCAGAACCAAGTAAGCGCAATATCGGGGCACCAGCGTGTGCTTTTGAAGATCGAGTATACCTGATCTTGGGAGTGAAGGGATTAATGTCATATAGGAACTTGGGCACAAAAGTAAAAGAATCCTATGCATTCGTTTTTTTCTATCCACACTTTAAGTCATTGTGTTAGGTAATACAAGGTTTGTTTGTATTTTTTTTCACAATCCATAATATGTGAAATTATTTCGCTCAGCTTGTGCAGATGAAATAACTTTTACATCTATTACGCAATGAATTACCCAATTACTGGTTCAGAAGTTACATAAAGTACCATATATACAGTGTATTTTTACAATGATTATCATTATTATTAAAAAAGAACCATTCCACTGTAATATACATAGCTCTTTGTGAATCATGGAATGAGTTTTACATATACAGGTCAGGCAGGTTCCGTACTCGGAATTCTAAAATCTGGAAGACCATCAGAGTTATTCAGAGAGCACTGAAATGTCTCCAGTTCCCTGCACTTCGGCGAGTTTGTTTCATTGACCCTACAATGAATTCAGCATTAACCGCAGGGTCCCCGAAGTGCAGCGAACGAGCCGCCGAACGCATCCAAAAGACCGCCGCAAAACCACCAAGTTGATCGGAAAATCGCCACAAAACCGCTGAATCGATTCGAAAACCCGTTGAATGCATCCGACGATCTGCCGCAAAACCGCCAAATCGATCTGAAAAAGGCTGACGACCCGCCGAAAGCCAATGGACGGGTAGAAGAAAAAAAACCACAACTTTAAAAAGGTGCAAAAAGACTACTGCACGAAAATGCCTGGAAATAATATACAGTATATGGTCCTATGAATAATAATAAAAAGGTCTGTTACAGACAAAAAAAACATGCCATTTTTTTAAAAAAAAAACTCGGGGGGAAAAAAATATGTAAAATTCCTAAAAGAAATCCTAAAAATTAAGTAAATAAACAGACTTTTGGCTGAAAGTGAAAAGAATAAACGTTTGAATGAATATTTAATAAAAACTGGTTTATTTTTAACATTGAAACCTATGGGATTCACCTGATTAAACCTGTTGAATGAAACCACCGAAAAGCAGGGCATTTCACTGATATTTCGGTGCTGTTAGGTGTTTTCTGTGTAAATAAACCTTTATTTCTCTATGGGGAGTCTACTGCCGTAGATCAGAACCATATTTTGCTGGCAATTCTCCAATATTTGGCCAACTGTCAGCTTTTTGGAAATGGGGAAATTCACTGTTCGGTGCAACTCGGTGGCCAGTTTGTCTCTCTTCGAATACCGTAGATACTCAAGTATTGCGCGACCCGAATATAACGCGATAGATAGAGATTTATTATGGAAATGAGAGAATACTCAAGACTCGAATATAACGTGAGGAACAAAATGTTACTGTACCGGTAAAACATTAAAATCTTTCCAGGTTCTCTTAACACAGTCAGGGTCCCCCTCAGGCCAGGGTGCTCTGTTCTAGAATGATTGCAGTTGTTACTAAGTATGAAGCCATCGGCCAACCGTCTTCTTTACTAGCGATTAGATGACCAGCGGAGGTGAGCGAGATTAATGATTGGCTTAAACTGAGCATGCCCTGTAGCCGTGATGGATCCCACCTCTCCCAAATCCAAGAGTTTCTGAAGTGTTTGTAAGTATCAGGGAGCCCGCATTCACTTCAGCGAGACTACCGGGAGACTTTGGATCCAGAGCAAGGCAAGGTTTTTTTCAACGCGTTGCAGATGTCTCGAATATAACGCGACCCCTCCAATTTTAAGGTAAATTTTTGTCACCAAAATATAGCGGTATACTCGAGTATCTACAGTAACCCTGTAGGCAAACTGGAGTTTTCAGAACCTTTTGGATTTTAGTATTTTCGGATTAGGGGCACTCTGAATGAAGCTGCCACAGACTCGGGGAACCAGCTCCTGAGCACTACAACAGACCACAGCACACGTTGGGAGCCTCTGGGCAGCCCCTGTGTGTGACATGCTGCACGGAGTCATGTAACATGTGCATCATGTAGAGAAACCACACATAGTGCTCCCGGTATGTGTACATGTTGGTGGCTGCAACCAGATGGGTGGCCCTCCTGCAGCGATTTCCTTCTTCTCAAACATCAGATTCTCCCATAATCTGAAATCTGGAAAGGGGTTAATTGCAAAGCACTGAACTTGCCACCAAAGTGCACCAAACGGAGAATTTCACCGTACGGTGCAATTTTGGTGAAGTTCGTCTATTCACAAAGCTGTCAATTCTCCAAATACTGGCGAATTGATGGCGAAATACAGTGCAGTTCACCGCAGTTCTACGGTCTTCGGCAGCAGCGAAATTGTCCCATAGAGAAGTGATGGTTTGTCTATTCACAGAACGACAAACTGCACTGAAGTGACTGTGAAATAACCTAACTTTCAGTGTTTCAGTTAAACAGGATTAAAAAAGATGAATTCCACAGGTTTCAATGTAAAAACGTAATATAAATTTTTTTAAAAAAACTTTTATTCTTTTCATTTTCAGCAAAAAGCCATTTATTTTTTTAACACCTTTTTGCATTTTTTTAAATTTTTTACATAAAATTTTTGTTTCCCAGTTGTTTTAAAAGGCTTTTTTTTTCATTCTGTAACAGACCTTTTTATTATATAGACACATTTTGATGCATTTTTATTGGTTTAAACACCTTAGGAGAATAGGAGAGTTCTGTTTTTTGGGGGTGGTTTCTGCAGTTTGGTATATTTCTCCAAGGCCACTTCGGTACTTATAGGGGGTCCTTTTCAGGGGTGCTCTTTGGTGATGTTCTCCAACTTTTTCATGAGGCTTCGGCTACTCCATCTTTGGTGCACTATGGTGATTATCTGATGAATAATGAATTCACCACACTGTCTGCAAAATGGAAGCGCCGAAGTGCACCGAACTGCACTTAGTGAATAGACCCTGAAAAGTTCAAAATCCGGATTGTTTGAGGATAAGGAGTACTCAACCTGTCACCATTCTTTAAGTGAATATCCCTTATACAGGCTTAACCTGTCTCGCTGAGAGGGGGCATCTTGCATTGCCCTTTGACAGGAAGCTCCATTACTGTAACCAATGACCATGACCATATTGAACCTTGACCATACCGGTTTTCGGATACTTTCATGTAGTTACTATTAATAAAAATAGAAATCAACATCTGCCAAAGCCTGTCATGAAGTCCTTGACAAGTACTTTGAGGTTAACTGCACGTACTATATTTTTTTCCTTCTAAGCTTCATTAAGCAAATCACGTTGACATTCTAATCATGTTGAAGTCATATACAGCATCAAGAAGGATTAACCATTGTTTGGAAGCTGGAATCCAGATCAATATGTATGAAGATTGGATGCCACTCACCCACTAATAGCTGGTGACCGTCATATCTCTGTATGGATTCAGCCCGATAATCTTGTCTTGTTAGCAGATATTGGTTGTCTTGCATCGTGTGGTTTTTTTCTGCTGGATGAGCTTATTTCCTTTCTTATTTTGCTATTTCAGACATTACATTTTGTTGATTGAAATATCTTCATTCAAATTTGCATTCTAAAAGGGTTTCCAGTTATGCCATTTGAGGTCCATTAGGATCAAAAGCTGAATGGGCATTGACCGAATCGTGGATTCTGTGACCAGAATAGGGGCAGTATAGAAAACAATGGCAAGGTACAGTACATAGCATGAATGTAGCAGTCCAATGGCTGAATCAGGAGCAAGAGTTAGGAACAGGTTGAGGTCAGTTGCAGCGGCTGGAGGCAGAGGAGGAAAAGGCTGGAGGCAAGATCAAGAATGGGCCAAGTTCTGGAGCACAGGCTGGAGTCAGATTAGGGGAGGCTGGAGGTCAGAAACAGGCCAAGGTGTGGTACAGAGGATGGGCAAACAGCAGTAGTGATACCAAAACTCAAGAAATACTTAAAGGGAACAGGTGCTGAAGAGGAACTTTGCGATATGAGCCAAACGTCTGGTAATTCAGGATTCCAAACATCACAGGCAGGAACTGGTACAGGATCGGAGATCTCTGGGTCTCAGAGGCAAGTGAGCATTGGAGGTGTGGTATGTTCGATTTTAAAGAGGAAGAATTGGGGACATCTGTGGCATCTGTCTGTCATTCCTTGGCTTTTGGCACCAAAATGACATGGGCAGACTGGTCATGTCATATACATGCATTGCTTGCTCCAATGAGGATCTCTGAAATGACACAAGAGCTCTGTCAGTACACCGCGTCACTTGTGTCAGATGTGTCTTCCCCGGATGCCAAAATGGCTACCAGTTGTCTGGAGGGTCTGACTGCCACAAGGACTTTGTCAGGAATGCAAGATGAGCCTAACAGGAGCACAACAGATGCTCATTGTTCAGCAATATGGACATGGCTCGAATAATTGTAGTATGCATAGAACAGTTATGGCCAGTGTCATCGGTGGCAAAAAGCAGACTAATGCTTAATTTGTTAAAAAATATTAAAATATTAGAAATTCTAAAATTTAATATCAATTAAAATAAAATATTTTTAATATATAATAGGTATACGCAATATGGAGTAATATATAATGTCAATTAAAGCATAATATATATAATAGTTAAATATAATATAATTTGAAATGAGATATAATATAAATCAAGATATAATAAATATAAATATGCATGTTATATACTGTACAATATATAATAATATATAGCGTAAATTAAAATAAGATATAATACAATGTGCATATTATTTATACAATATGTAATAACATATAATATATATATTATAAGTTAATATATAAGTTAAATTTATTAATTCACATAAAATTAATTATTCTATATTATACGCTAATATAAATGGAAATAAGATAATATATGTTAGATATACACAATATGTAATATATCATTTAAATTAAATTATAGGATGTATAATAATATATTAATATATATATATATTATATAAATTAGAAATAAGATATAATATAATCAAATAATTATATATCCTGTAATACATTTTTTAATTAAATATAATACTGCATGCCGCGCTCTCTCCCTCTATATATATATATATATAGATATCTATATTTATTTATATACATTGATATATTTTTTACATTCATTTATCTGCTTAATTTACAATTTATCTCGGGGAAACGTCAATAGATGACAGAATTTCATTTAAGGGCTGTGAAGACAGATGACATAAAGTGCATTAAAAATGAGATTTTGAATTCAAGGAGTGAAGGCTTTAAATCACTACAGGCATGTCTGTAGGACAAGATTGATACCAGATGCTATTTAGTACATGTTATTAAGAAACCATTCAAGCCTTGAAGGGACCTTGTCACTACATAACTTCTGTCTATGTAAATAAGATTGAAGAAAGGATTTATACCAGGGCCAATTTCAGGGAACCATTACATCAAAGAGCCGGGACAGAGTGTAATACTCATCTTGGGAATGTACCTTTGAATACTAAGAAATGTATGACTTTCTATTGACTTTGCTTATAGACATAAATCAGGTCGACACAATATGTGTTGTATGGAAATAAACTCCATTATTCCTTATAACAAATTTTTTTTTGTTATGTTAACCTGGGCAATCATTAACGAACCGAGAAAGTGATAACGGGCGAGTGATATTTTAACCTGTCTGCATGGTTTTCCATTTAGCAAAGGATGACCTCCCTGCTGGCGCGGCTGAAAAGAATATCATTATGTTGCTTTTATTTTCAGTTCCTTAATAATAATAAAAAAAAAATCATATTATTTTAAGGATGCAGAAACTCATCTCTGATTAAGGGATTTGAGGCGCTTATCTGGCAGAGGACGCTAGTCGAAATGAGCTAAATCCCTTTACTACAGGCATTAGATGTGTTCTTTATCTCAATACATATCTGCAAAAAACATCTTGAGAAAACCAATAATATCGAGATGAGTTTTCTAGAGGCAAAGTGTTACTGTTTCAGGGTATTAATCAGTGAAACCGGGAGTCTTCACCGCGAAACGTATTTAAAGCCAGATGAGTCCATGCTCTCATTTTCACTTAACGCAGATCTGCACAGTAGGAATAATTTCCTCAATACGGTATATATATAAATCTCGTGATTTTGGCATCTGGACTAACATGGCCTATCGAATTGTTATACATATATATATTATATAAATATATATTTATATTGTATAATTATATATACTGTAATAAATTTAAAAATCTATATATATATATACCTGTATTCCTGCAGCGCCTTCCAAGAAGAATTAATATATATTATTTCAGTGCTATAGCCAATAATATTTGTATAAAAATGAATAAAATTGGCTGCACTCGTTAAAAATAAAATAATAAACTTTTATTTTATGTTAGGCTTCACTTTTTGATAACATAAAATAAAGGCTTATTATTTTATTTTTAAACGAGTGCAAACAATTTTGTTCTTTCATATCTAATATATATATACCATAGGCTCAAATTTCAAGTCCCAAGGTACTAACTATAAGAGTTACTCGCCACCAGTTGCTCCACCTAACCCCTAGCCCTTAACTCTGCCCCTAGCCACACACCCTTACATTATCTTTTGAAATTACACTGTTAAAGGTTTTATTTAGAATAAAGTTACAAAAATAACATTAATACCCAGATATCAGACCCCAAATACATGTATACCCAGTCATCAGACCGCAGTGTGAGCAGAGCTCCTCTCTACCCCCTGCCAGTGACAGAGACGAGCTTTGTCAGGTTAGGCAGCTGATCCCTGCCACCGTGCAGCCTGGGGAAGGGCGGGGCGAAATAATTTATTGTGCTGCCTGTGTGTGCATTTCCACTCGCCCTCACTTAATTTCCACTCGCCAAATGCTAGTAGGCGAGTGGAAATTTTGAGCCTGCATAGTACAGATGTGCCAGCACTCCAGGATTTTCCAAAAGTATCAAAGTTTATTCCTCCATAAGGTTAACGGGCATCCTGAGGAAAGTTCCATGTTAGGAATTGAAACGTTGACCTTATGGAGGAATAAACTTTGATACTTTTGGAAAATCCTGGAGTGCTGGCACATCTGTGCTACGGTATCTAACTAAAGGCCTTTGCTGAGCACCTGGTGGTAAAGATTTGAGGTGAACCGTAAGTGCAAACCTTGCTACAATTATATATATATATATATATATATTAAAAAAATATATATAAAAAAAAGAAATCAGCAACTTCTATTTCATTTGAACAAAATTTTTAACACGGAAAGTGAATTAGCTTTAATTGGCTCAGGGGCCAATTATCCCAACAGTCGGTCGATAAAGGTCCCTAAAGATGCTTGAGAAAGGTCCTCTGTTCAGAACCGAAAGGTTGCAGCTCCGTAATAAAGTTCCTTTTCATACTTATCCTTGATTGGCCATTACTTCTAGATTTTGGCCAATAAAGGCTCCAAAAGAAGCTTGAGAAATGGCCTTTGTTCGGAAGTTGCAGCTCCAAGATCCTGAAGCTGTTTGAAAGATTGAGCTCCAAATGTAATATTGTACAAGTAGTTGCACTCTTTGGCCAGCGGGGGGGGGGGTGACCTGTGCCGTCGAATAAGCTTCCTGTCTATATAATGTATTTATTGCAGGGTACATTAATTTTTACACTGTCTGCAGTGAAAAGTTGTTGATACATAAATCAACAGGATATGTAGGGTGTAGTAGATATCAGCGCTCGCACTGGAAAATTAGGTCTTTTCTCTTTGGGGTGTTCCTCGGTAAAAATAAATACAGTGCAATGTGCAGACCATTAAAATAAATAGTTATAGTAGAATATAAAATGTCTGCTCACATTTAATGGTGTCTATTATTCAAGAGGCACCAAATCTCAAGCAGCTGGGGATTCCAAGGGGCACAGGACCCCCTTCTTGGTTGAAATGATCCTCAGTGGTGATAGTGGTGAAGATTCATCCACTAAAACAGGACAGGCAGTCACTGACTATGTTTAAAACTATTTTATTAAAAGTTTACAATACAATAAAACACTGCAGATGCGTTTCGCTGTGGTCAGCTTCCTCAGTGAGTGTAAAAACCCAATCAAAAATAAATCAACAGAACCCTTTCAATGGTTTTATAAAAAACACCTTGGTTGTGAAGAGGTTAATCTTTATCACTGTGGCCAGGGGTTTGGGGCCCAACATGTAGAAGATACAATGCTAGGAGACAGCAGGTATGGTGCAACAAGTGATTTTTCTTGGGCAAACAAGAAATAAACAATGCAGACACTTTGGTATGGATAGAATCCGGGGGGGGTGAATGTGGAGCGATAAATAGAATAAATGGGCTGGAGTTACGAGGCTGGAAAGGGTGAGACTGAGCACAGGAAGACCGAGGCGCATGACACAGAGACACAGGGAACTCATAAGACGGTAGAGGAGACTCTGAAGAAAGTGGAGTCTATGGGCAGAGGAGGCAACAAGGAACTTGAAAGGAACGAGGAAGTTGGTACTTGGAACAAGAGACAGGATAGGAATAAAACAGGACAGGGCAGGAACAGGGAGAGCAGGCTTCTAGACGCAAACAGATGGTGTACTAGACACGTAATGCAGAAGCTCTGAGCCAAGGGTGCGGACATTTAACCTGGCTCAATGGGTTGCACCTGGAGCTACAGCAGACAAACCAGAAGTGGATCCATAGAAGCCTAGGATGGAGCACATTGTACAGAGAGAAATCCTGGGATAGAACAGGCTATATGAAGGCTGCTGGCGGAGTCAAGAGTGATCACAGGTCTGTCTGTCATTTTCCAGTGACACCTGTCATGGGGCATGGCATTGGCAATCTGTTATATTCAACAAAGATAAAGTGTCCTTGTACACAATTTCTCCGGCCAACAGTGATTTGTTCGTTGATTGGTTTGGTTAGAAACATAGAATATGTCGTCAGATAAGAACCTTTTGGCCGATCTAGTCTGCCCAATTATATGGACACTTTCCCTGGATTTCTCTTTTATTTAGGATGGCCTAATGCCTATCCCATGCCTGCTTAAACTCCACTAGTTTAGCCTCTACCACTTCAAATGGAAGGCTATTCCATGTATCCACCACCCTCTCAGTAAAATAATGATTCCTGATGTTACTTTTAAACCTTTGCCCCTCTAATCTAAGACTATGTCCTCTTGTTTTGCTACTTTGTTTCCTTTTAAATATACTCCCTTCCTCTACCTTGTGGATTCCCTTTACGTATTTAAATGTTTCTATCATATCTCCTCTGTGTCGTCTTTTTCCAAGCTATACATGTTAAGATCATTAACCCTTTCTTCGTAACTTTTCTCCTTCAAGCCGTACACCATTTTAGTAGCTCTTCTCTGAATTCTCTCTAAGGTATCTATATCCTTCTGGAGATACAGTCTCCAGTACTGCACACAGTACTCCAAGTGAGGTCACACAAGTGCTCACCAGTGTTTTATTTTGTCATTAACCATCCAAACAATGGTCTCCTTGAATGATAAAATTGATTTAGGATTATCCATAGTGCAGGGATGTCCAAACTCCGGACCCCCAGTGTCACATACCTCTGGCGCCCAGCAGCCTCCTCCACGCTGCTCGCTTGCCGAGCGCCGGATAAAATGCACGCGGGTGCCGATCACATGACACCCGGAGGGGTGGGGCACATTAGGAAAGCACACGATCTGGTTTATAAGCCCTTCAGTAAGCCCAGACCAGCGCCCTGTCGTGTTCTCACACTCCCACAGTGCTCCCAAGTGTTTCTGACTGATTTTATTGATTTGTGCTTTGACCTTTGGATTTGGAAAAAGATTACTCTTGTGTATAGACCTCTGGCTTTGAAAAATGATTACTCTTGTGTATAGACCTCTGGCTTTGGAAAATGGTTACTCTTGTGAATAGACCTCTGGCTTTGGAAATCAATTACTCTTGTGTTTAGACCTCTGGCTCTGGTGATCTACTACTCCAGTGTTTTGTCTGTTGTTTCTGCATTTTTGTGTATACATATATCTGACATCTGATTGCAACTATACATACGCTTTATTCTTTCCTCAGTCTGTTCTCTTTCTTAGTAGCTATAACCTGACCACTATAAGGATCGGAATATTAGGGCAACCCTGCGTACAGGGATCATATATGTATATCCGTAAGGAATCCGTGACACCCAGATGTCCCTGAACTACAATTCCCATGCTTCTCCATCCATCTAATACAGTTAGAGATTTCTGGCAGTTGTAGTTCAGGAACATCTGGGGGCCGGAGTTTGGACATCCCTGCTGTAGTGACACCACGTCCAAACAATGGAAGAGCCATTGCGGAGATGATGCAATGGTCAAGTGTCTAATGCCACTTTCCTTTAATTCCAGCTATTTATACAATTTTCAGAGGGGAAACCCGGTTAAGACATCCGAGTTTGGCGTTCAGGTCTCTTCATTTTTTATGTATGCTGTTCTCCTTATCGCGGCTTCCTTCAGTGGGCTTCGGAAACAATTACTCATTAAGAAAAGTCTTCTGTAAGTTGCGCCGCTCGTGATTCACTCTGGCTTCGGCAGACAGAGAAAAGTAAATATACAAAGCCGGTCTGCTTCCCCTCAGTTAATGTATTAACTAGAGATTTATAATCACACTTTCATCATGCTTGGGTTGGCTGCCTTTTCCATCTTAACAAATATTTCAGCCATTAACTGGTATATTTTACAACGTATTGACTGACTGTTTTACTATGCCAGTAATATAGGTCTCCCTCAACAGGCATAAATCTCGCCCTTGGAGAGGGAACGCGAACAGTCTTGCATTGTAAAAATGCGTAAAAGACCTTCTATTATGTTGACAAAGCTCGCCAGGTGTGTCCTTAAGCCAAATTCTTGGAGAAGGAAATTAATTAACCATTAATGACATTAAATCACGGAATTCTATTAACCCTGGGCAGAACGTCCTCTCACGGGTAAAAAAGATTTAAAGAGCTTCGCGACTTACACGTTATCCGATTTTTCTTCTAATTTTTTTTGTTTTTTCCTCCCATGGGAAACAATCACTCACCGTTACCGTTTACGGTCTCGTTCTACCTCTCCAGATAGAAGGTTTTCTTTACAGTATGTTGTATACCGATTGTACGCAGAGATTCGGTCCATAAATATCTAAATGTTGAAGAGCAACGTTTTTTTTTGTTAAAAATGGCATTTTACGTCTCGGCGTTCTCTGTAAACGTCTCGCCGGCCTAATACGTAACTCGAGAGAGTGTTGACCTGTAGATGCTTTACCATTCACAAAGGATAATAATTACATACATACAGGAATAAAAGAGTTAACATGAACAGGTACATGATTGTAGAGATTCTGTTGTTGCTTCTTTGATGGATGGATTGTTTTGTTCTTATATACATTTTACAGTCCTTTATGTCAAAATCATTCTAAAACGTCAAGGGCCCTATTCCAACCAAGCTGTCCATAGGACAAGGTGGAGCCAAGCCTTGTGCTAGGACACTGGACACTATTTGTTCCTAGTGGTCCTCTCCATCTGGCCAGAGGAAGTGGTGGAACGTGCCACCCTCTGCAACATGGGATTAAAGTTATGTTATGGATTTTTTCAAGGATATTCAGAGAGAGACGATCTGGCCCTGAAATGTCACCAAACAGTGAATTTCCCCATACGGTGACATTTCGGGGCCATTCGGGTAATCGGAGAGCAGGCAGTTCACCAAGTTTTAGTGAACTGCCAGCAAGTACGTTGCCTGTTCGAAGGCAGTGAAATCCCCATAGAGAAGCAATGGTAAAATTTCAAGAGTACTGGTTCCATGAACGATCACTATGAATACTGACAATGCCAGAATGCATGCACAAGACAAACAAAAATGGCTAAAGCCCATTACTTCAATGAAAATCTAAACAATAACATATCAAACCCTAGAAACTTTCAGAAAACCATAAGTAACATACAAGCACCCCCTGTCCACTCTCAGCCAGCTGCTGTCAAAGTAAACAACCGAACCCTGCAACACCCCCTAGATGTAGCAGATGCCTTTAATGATTATTTTGTTGGATGTGCCACCACTTTGATTGCCAAGCTAGGAAATGGCATGCAATCAGAAAGGCTGCATGCAGGTCAGGCCCCTCCAACTGTGCAAAGTCCTTGTATCAGACAGGAATTCAGTTTTAGACCAGTGCCTGTCAGTGTCATTACTAAACTTCTCTGTAACCAAAAAAATGAAATACCAGTCTGAACCTGATCAAATACCAGCAATGCTGCTGAAAATCAGTGCACCGGCAATTGCAAATCCTGTCGCAACTAGGGATGATCTGTTCGGGTTCGGACAGTTCGGAGTTCGACCCGAACTTTGGCAGTTCGAAAGTTTGCGAATTTCAAACTTTTTGGGCGTGTTCGCAGAATATTGCAGAATATTATAAGCAACGGATTATTAGATATTGAATTAAAAACTAATGTGTACGTGGAAAGATTATCAACTCTAAATGACCTCTGTTCACAAACGGGCATAACACCAGGTGTTTTTAGTCTGGTAATCAATTTGATACATTGTACAATATACTGAGAGTGGGGTGGTGTCTGCTTCTGATTGAGATTTGAGAATTAATTTCTCTAAAACATCCTAATATGCAGCATTTAACTGGTGTTTGAAAAAAATCTAAAGCAATGTTATTTTTCACCTCGGGATTAAACATTCACAGGGTTATTCAGAGAGCGGTGAAAAGCAGGAGAATAACTGGAGAAGTGAAAATTCTAGGTCAAAATAGCCAAACCAGAAAAATTCTCTCATTTATCTCACTTTCCAAATCGGCTATTTGGTCTAGATTGTTCTCTTCTCTTGCCAGTTCTCCTGGCTTTCACCTCTCTCTCAGGGTTGTTCAGAGAAAGGTGAAAACCAGGAGAATGGCAGGAAAAGAGAACAATCTGGACCAAATAGCCGATTAGGAAAGTGAGATAAGGCTAGGGTCAGACTAACGCATTTTTCGCAGCGACCGTCAAAAAGTGCGTCCGAACGCATTGCCGTATTTTTTCACGGATTGCGCAAAAACGGTCATACGATGTGCATTTTTGTGCGTGATTTTTTACGGATCCAAACCAGGAAACTTTGGGTGTCTGGACGTTATGTTGGCCGGACATAGGCAGGGTCTGACGTCTCCAAATCACGCACACACGCCGCTAGTGGATGCAGCGCACTCTGTACATCCGTACTAGCGGTTCTAAATTCTCGAAAAAATGCGTTCATTTTCCACTTGCGTTGCGCAGCCGGACTTTCGTGCGACCGTACTTCGTATATTGGCCTGTCATTGCCCGTCATTTGCTGCTAGTGCAGCCGTGATTAAGTGCACCTAAACGCACGTTAAAAATTCGCTAGTCTGACCCTAGCCTAAATGGGAGAATTTTTCTGGTTTGGCTATTTTGACCTAGAATTTTCCATTCTCCAGTCATTCTCCTGCTCTTCACCGCTCTCTGAATAACCCTGACAGGGTTATTCAGAGAAAGGTGAAACTCAGGAGAATGACTGGAGAATGGAAAATTCTAGGTCAAAATAGCCGAACCAGAAAAATTCTCCCATTTATCTCACTTTCCAAATCGGCTTTTTGGTCTAGAAGTTTCCATTCTCCTGCTTTTCACCGCCAAAAAATCAGTAAACTTTTTCTGCGTGTCTCCTCTTTTCATACAGGCTGCCGCCCCAAGCAGTTGTTTATGGATAGATTACCATCATTTACCGTCATTTGAAATGTCATTTTTTGGTTTTTACATATTTCTATACATCCTAGAAATCCGCCACTTCACGGGCAGGTTATGGGGACCTCCTAGGCACGATATTTGAAGGAATTTTTCATTTTTATTTTTAACCCTTATTTCACGGAAAACTCACTGTCCCTTTAAAAACTTTTTTTTTTTTACTTTTTGTCCTTGTTTCCTGTCCCCCAGGGCACTACCCAGACCCCCATACACCTTTTATGGCAAATATGTAGCATATATGCCCTCTTGGAGGGCACTCCAAAAAAAACGAATTTTCAGCCCCATTGACTTGCATGGGGGTTTGGGTTCGGGTTCGGGTTCGGTCCCGAACAAATGGGAAGTTCTGGTTTGGGCTCGAAACCGAACTCGGGGAGTGTTCGGCTCATCCCTAGTCGCAACCCTAATCAATGAATCACTGACGACTGGATACATACCCAAGCTCTGGAAGACTGCGAGAGTGGTACCTATCCATAAAAGTGGTGACAGTACTTTGGTATCCAACTACCGCCCTATATTATTGCTCCCTGTAATGTCAAAAATTTTGGAAAAATAAGTCTATACACAATTACGTGATTATTATCAATATTGGAACTACTTAACCCCAGATCAATCAGGTTTTCGTCCAAATCACTCAACTACAACCGCCCTTTTAAAAGTCTGCTATTTGATATCCAAGCTGGGATGGGACAAGGAAACCTAACTGGAGCCATCTTCCTTGATTTTGCCAAGGCCTTTGACACAGTAGACCATGGCATCTTGTTATAAAACGTAAAAACTCTGGCATTGGTGATCACACGCTAACCTGGTTTCGATCATATGCAGGGGCTGACTGGCAACTTTTGGCCCAGGGGGCAAGTACAACCCATAGGCCCATGGAGCAGCAACCCGGTCCCCCATTTAAATTTAAAAAAAAAAATTAGAAAAAGGCATGGTTAACAAATTACATAATAAATGACATTTTCAGACTGTTTTAAATAAATAATAATTTCTTTTCAATACCACCTAACTCTGATCAATGTCCCACCTACCTCAAACTAATACTGCCTATATCAGAGCAATGTTCCCTTTTCATCACATTACCCCCTAGTTCATAGCAATGCCCCCTTTTACCCATAACTACTAACCCCTGAATCAGAACAATACCCCATTCACATTACACAGATGACCTTTTAAATTCCAGCGCTGCCCACTTCCCTAAAATCAAAACCCACACTAATGTACCCGAACCCCACACTAATGTACCCGAACCGCACACTAATGTACCCGAACCGCACACTAATGTACCCGAACCGCACACTAATGTACCCGAACCCCACACTAATGTACCCGAACCGCACACTAATGTACCCGAACCCCACACTAATGTACCCGTGACCAATTTTATTACTTGTAAAAGCCACTTCCATACACACACACACAGATACGCACGCACACCGATATGCACAGATACAAATACTGACAGACACACATTTCATCATGTCATGCCCCCTTCCTCTTTGCATTTTTCACCCCTTTTCTCCCCATTATTCCCTTCATTCTCCTTTTTATCCACTTCTCTCTTCCCTTTCTTTCATTCTCCTTCTCTCTCCACTTCCAATCTCCTTTTCGCTCCTCCCTCTTTCTATGCAGATCTTCCCACTCCTCTCCTATGTCCATTCTCATTCCGTACTCCTTTCCTCTCTCTTCTCTTTTCTATTCATTTTCTCTCTACTCCTTTCTCAGCTCAACTTCTCCCTCTCCACATTCCATTCCATATTCTTCGGGTCTTTCCCGCTTTTCTCTATCCTTCTTCAGGTCTTTTCTTCCCCACCTTTTTTAAGCTTCTCTCTCCCCCTCATTTTCAGCTTATCTCCCTCTCTTTTTCCCCCCTTCATATAGTCTTCTCCTCCCTTACCTGTGGCCAGTGTTCTCCTTCCCTCCTGTGGGACTGAGAGGAAGTGACAGGTTAAACAGTCACTTCCTTCCAGCGCTGCCTCTGCAGAGGAGGGAAGCAGAGTGTTATGAGGAAAATAAAGGATGGGGCTGCTCAGCCAACCACTGCACTTTGTGCCTGGGGCAGAGATCCCTCTTTAAGCAGCTTTGTTGAAATTTTTTGTCTTGCCACTGTGGCTGACATAGTAGCAGCGCCTGTTTAATAAGCAGGGAGGTCTTGAGTTTGATTCTCAGCTGGTCAACTATTCTTTTTTTTCTACCTCTGCAAGCACAATAATAATATTGTTATAATGCTGATGCTATTATTGTTCTGTTATTAATAATAGCATTAGAATAATTGTGCAGAGGTAGATATTTTTTTTTAAAAAAAATTATACATTACCAGCTAAGAATTGAACCCATGCCCTTCCTCCTGCCACTAAACAGGTGCTGCTACCATTTGAGCCACAGAGGTAACACAGTAAAGTATTCACAAAACTGCCTAATGAGGGTTCTCTCCCCTGGGAGCACTGTTTTATGATTGGCTAAGGAGGGCTGTGGGAGGTGTCTCTGGCCCTGCACTTCCTGCTAATGAGTCTGGCTGGCCGCGGTGTGTAAAAGCCGGCCGGTCTCATTACAAAGAGACAGAGCAGCTGCCGCAATTTACATTTTAATGGGCTGAGGACCGGCCCAGGGGCCATTTGCCACCCTGCCCCCCAGCCCAGTCCGCCCCTGATCATATGTATCCGACCGATCGCAATATGTGTCCATTTGTGGCAGCTCCTCCCTCCCAGTCACTTGTGGTGTACCCCAAGGCTCAATACTCGGTCCCGTCCTATTTACAATATTCATAAGTGATCTGTCTATCATCTGCAAAGCCTCAACTGTACACATGTACGCAGACGACACCGTAATCTATACCAGCAAACCAAATCTACCGCAGCTGGAGGCCGTGCTGCAAGAACAATTCACAGAGGTAGAAAAGTGGATCAAACACAACAAACTTTTTTTAAATACTGACAAAACTGTAACGATGCTCTTTGGAACAGCACCTAAACTACATAAATTGCAAAATCCCCATCTATGTGTTGGGACAAAATCAAATGGCACACTGACCACAGTCACTTCTCTCAAATATCTAGGTATGTGGTTGGACCCAAATCTATCCTTTGGCCCCCACATCGAAAAACTCTCATCTAAACTTTACCCCAAACTAGGTGCCCTGTACAGAAACAAATCCTGCCTGAGCCCCGTGGTAAAAAAGCAAATTGTACAACAAATGCTTATGCCGGCTATTGATTACGGAGATGTACTGTATGCAGCAGCCCCGCAAACACACCTTCATAAACTTACTACATTTTATAACTCATTCTGCCGCTTTGCACTACAGTGTAACTACATGACCCACCATTGTGACATATTAAAAGAGCTAAATTGGCCATCCCTGGAGTCTAAACGCACCCTTCACCTTTCCAACCTGGTGTTTAAGAGCTTTTCTGGGAAGCTGCCACCCTCTGCCACCCTCATCTGAATATGCTGCTTCCTCCAGCAGCTCCCTCATCCTATAACCTCCGATCCAGGACCTGCACCTTACTTGCAATACCACAATACAAAAAGACAGTGGCTTGGTCCTCATTTTCCTACAGAGCACCACAAATATGGAATAACCTCCCAGACGCCATCAAATCTTTACCCAGTCTAAAGTCACTCAAGACCTTCCTATTACATACCTCAATACAGAATGCACCTGTAAACATGTAACATAACGACTATATCCTACATATTTATTTTCTGTTAATCTGTATATTTGTGTTGTTTTTAGAATATCTTGCATTGTATTACTTTGTATTTCTGTAACAACTTTAACATTTCAATGTTCTTGAATCCAGGACATACGTGAAAACGAGAGAAATCTCAATGTATCCTTCCTGGTAAAATCCTTTATAAATAAATAAATAAATGGATAATCTATTCAGAGACACCGACCAGCAGTGAAAAGTTGCTGAAATGCCCTGCTGTTTGGTGGTTTCATTCGGCAGGTTTATTCAGACGAACCCCTTAGGCTTCAATGTTAAAAATATTCCTGTTTTAATCCAATATCTAATAAACCGTTTATTATTTTAATCTGAAGTAAAAAGTTTCTTTATTTATTGATTTTTTTTGGATCTTTTAGGCATTTTTCGGAATTTTTGGGCAATTTTCTTTTCGTTTTTTTTTAAAAGCGTTTTTTCTCTTTTCAGTAAAAGGCCTTTTTATTATCATTCATAGGATCTTATATGTAAATTCCAGGTATTTTCATTCAGTAGCTTTTTGCAAACAGCGTTTCAATTTTGACACTTTCAATCGTAAGTCGGCGACATTTCGGTGCTCTCTGAATAACCACTTTTGAATTATTTTTATGAGTTAAGGGATTTTTCAAAAGCTTTAAACTACTTTCAGCTATAAATGGGAAGAGGAGATCCAGGATGGGGGTCTGTAGAGACTAATATGTGCCGTGTGGAGCCACTGTTATAATTTCATGAAGTCCGTAGAGCTCCACGGAGACCAGTGATCCCATTTCATTAATGTGAGTTTATAGGGCCCGGCCAGCAGAAGGACACTGTCTGGAAGCTATCAGGGTTATTCAAAGAGATCCGAATTGCTGGCGAAAGGTAACCAAATGCTGAAATTCAGCGTACGGTTACCTTGCCTGGCCATTCGGCTATTCAGAGAGCAGGCAGTTCGCCAAATGTTGGTGAATTACCTGCACATACGGTGCCTGTTCGAGGGCAGTGAAATCCCCATAGAGAAGCAATGCTTCGTCTATTCAGTGAACACAAAACAGCTGAGAAAGATTGCCGAAATGCCCTGCCATTCGGTGGTTTCATTCGGCAGATTTATTCAGGTGAATCCCATAGGCTTCAATGTTAAAAATATTCCCGTTTTAATTCAATATCTAATAAACCGTTGATTATGATATTCTGCAGTAAAGAGTCTCTTTATTTATAGATTTTTTAGGATCTTTTAGGCATTTTTCGGGATTTTTTTGCGAAATTTTTTTTTCTTTTTTTTTTATCGTTTTTGCTTTTTATTATCATTCATTGGACCTCATATGTAAATTTCAGACATTTTTGTTGTGTAGTTTCTTTGCAAACAGCATTTCATTTTTCAAACATTCAAGCATACTGTTTTTTTTTTTTTTCCGTTTGCAATGTTGGGTTTTTCCGGGCGGCTGCTCTGCGCTCTGATCGGCTCCTGCTTGGGTTTCTCCGGCGTGGGTTAATCCAGATGTTTTTGCGGGTTTCGGTGTGCGTTCGCTCGGTTTTGCGGTGAGTGTTCGGCGGGTTTGCGGTGGCTTTTCTCTGCACTACGACGGCACTGTGGTGCTTGCTCAATACACCCCAGGGTTGCCGAAATGGGATCGCCAAATCTCACCGAATTGAAGAGATCGAAAAGTCACCGAACGTGCACTGATTTTTCGATTCTCTTGAATAACCCTGTATGTGTTATCAGTACCCTTCTGCAAGAGGTGAAAGAAGGCAAGAGGAGACAGCAGACTGTGCTTTGCAGTACCAGATTTATCCCTTCACTAACAATATTGAGTACACGTGATCTTCCACAGCACCTGCTGGAGCCTCAACATCAAGTAAACTCGATATTGTGTCATTCTCGAGTGATGCAAGGGAATTTTGCTTATTGCAGGCAAATTTGTTTTGGAAAAGGGTTCCAGAATGTGTTTTAGCATCTTGGGCATGACAGCTGAGGAACTAAAAAAGTTTGATCACTTTGATTTCCATTTGTTTTCAAGAAAAACCCGGAGCCCATAATATATTACAGAATTGCAGTAATGCTTTTTGGCCAGCAGATGGTGCCATCTGAATGTCAAATAGTCAATTTACAGGGTTACTCAAAGAACACCGAATTGGCCACAAAATTGCATTGAATAGTGAATCTTCCCGTACGGTGCAATTTCGGGGCCTTTCGGCTATTCAAGAACCTGGCAATTCGCAAGGCAAAATACGGGTGACCTTCGGCGGTAGTGAAATTGTGAAGCAGTGGTTAATGTATTCAGAGAGCACCGAACAGCACTGAAATGTCAGTGAAATGCTCTGATTTTCGGTGGTTTCATTTAACAGATTTAATCAGGCGAATCCCATGTGCCCATTGTACAGCGTTGCGGAATATGCTGGCGCTATCTAAATAAATAATAATAATAATAGGTTTCAAAGTTAAAAAAAATCCCCGTTTTTATTAAAAAATTTATTCAGCTTTCAATTGTTTTCATTTATTTTTTAGGGGGTGATTCTTGGGATTTGTTCGGCAATTTTTTCCCCCGTTTATTTTTCCTATTTTAATTATTTATTATTAATTTATGTTTATTTTTTTCTGTAACAGACCTTTTTATTATTATTCACAGCACCTTATATATTATTTACAGGCATTTTCATGCAGCAGTTTTTTTGCAAATACGTTTTAAAGTTGCGGTGGTTTCTGTTTCTGCTTTTTCGCCGCGACTGCTCAGTGATCTGTTCGGCAGGTTGTCGGCTTTTTTTGGATCGATTCGATGGTTTTGCGGCAGGTCACCGGATGCATTTGGTGGGTTTTTGGATCAATTTGGCGGTTTTGAGGTGTGTATGTCGGATGTATTCGGCTGGTTTTCGGATCGGACTCGTTGTTTTTTAGACGGTTTTTCGGATCGATTCGGCGTTTTTTTCTGCATTTTTTCCGATCGATCCGGCGGTTTTGCAGAGGTTTTTCAGATGTGTTCGGCAGCTCATTCGATGCACTTCGGGTACCCTGCAGTGAATGCTGAATTCACTGCATAGTCGGCAAATCGAACCCGCCGAAGTGCGGCAAACAGGAGAGCACCGAAATGCCGGTGACATTTCTCTGAATAACCCTGAATATTATTGAAATGAAAAGCTAATTAGCAAAAAATGATCTAAGTGCGGCCATCACTACTCCGTTATCATTATCACCGTAATGTTAGCAATTCCGCAAGCTACGACTTAGCGCAAAAAGGAATCGTCACAACAACTAGAGAAAGATAATTTAAGGTATTTTCTGTGATAATGATTTAACACCCCGATATAATTAAGAGTTTTGATCTTTTTCTGAAGCCGAGCAACTTGGAAATCAAACTAATAACTGCTATGTTGAACGTTTCATGATGAATTAGAATCAGCGTTCCAGTTAGGAATTACTCACGGGTATGATTGCAAGTGCTGTCACCATGCACAAAGATAATTTTTAAGTGGGAGGATCTCAGGGAAGCAATTGCAAAACTGGGTTTTTCTATTTTTGACTTTAGGATTAATTAACTCTACATTGTACATACAGGTCCTCAGAATATAGTGACGTGTTAAAGCATTACTAAGGTGCGTTCTCGTTGTGGATACATGTTACTTTACAGCATTGTTTGTTTACGATTATACCATTGTTTTCGATTGGTAATACCATTCTAACCATATACAATACATTTTCTGGCCTGGCCAAAAAAAGGAAGCCCCCACCTGGATGTAACTAAGCCAGTAGGTGTGAGCCTTCCATTGGATAATTACTGCAGTAATTAATATATTTCAGCATAAAATTAGGTCATGTGACTGCCTGAATATACTGAATGAGCAGGTTTTTCCATCAATGTTTTTTTTCTCCCCTGATGGCACAGCGGGCTTATTCCAAGATGGCAATGCCAGGATTCATCGGGCTCAGATTGTGCAAGAGTGGTTCAGGGAGCACGAGACATCATTTTCACACATGGATTGGCCACCGCACAGTCCAGACCTTAACCCCATTGAGAATCTTTGGGATAATGTGCTGGAGAAGACTTTACGCAGTGCTGCGACTCTCCCATCATCAACACAAGATCTTGGTGAGACATTAATACAGCTACTTGTCAATGATCGAGTCAACTTCACTGCCAAGCGATTTTCCTTAAACCACCAGTAGACCCTGTGGGTTTATGGAAAATGACTTTGCATTAAATGAACATTAAAAATGTATGTAGCCTTTATACAATAAGCTACAGTAGCTTCAACTGACAGACAGAGGGGGGCTCCCTCTACTGGTCAAATTTTGCTACTTCACCTTGTGTCGGTGAGACACAGGCACAGACAGAATCTGGGTCCGTTACAGACATTGATGGCAGTGTCTTTACTGCTGCAGAACATCTTCTAGGGACCACGTGCAAAATATGTGGAATCTTTGCAGACCTGTCGGCCGGCTGCTGCTACAAACCCGTCGCCTGCGGCTGCCGACTTGCCGAACATCTGCCGCAAACATGCCGGACAGCCACCAAACGCAGCCGACAAGCTGCCGATCACAGCACCGACCAGTTGCAAAAAAGCTGCCAAGCTGCCGGACGAGTAAAAAAAACCAAAAAACAATACAATTGAAAGTGTCAAAATTGAAACGCTGTTTGCAAAAAAACTACTGAACGAAAATGTCTGGATTTTACATATAAGATCCTACGAATGATAATAAAAAGGCTGTTACTGAAAAAAGAAACGCTTTAAAAAAAAAACGGAAAAAAAGATTTGCCGGAAAAAAAATGAAAAATGCCTAAAAGATCCTAAAAGATCAACAAATAAAGAGATGTTTTACTGAAGATTAAATAATAAGTGATGTATTAAATATTGAATATAAACGGGAATATTTTTAACATTGAAGCCTATGGGATTCGCCTGAATAAACCTGACGAATGAAAACACCCAACAGCATGTTAGGTAATAGAATATGTGAACAAGACACGGTGTTCGTCTGTGTTCTTTATTCTCCGGTCGACCGTATTCGTGACGAGGACCAGAGGTGACAGGGGAGGTGTTACAGACATTTATTTCAGACTCTTACACAGCAGGGCACTTTGGCAACTTTTCACTGCTATTCGGTGTCTCTGACTAGATTAACCATTGCTTCTCTATGGGGGATTTCCCTGCCGTCGAACAGGCACTGTACTTGCTGGCAGTTTGCCAAAATTTGGCGAACTGCCTGCTCTCTGAATAGCCAAATGGCCCGAAATGGCATCATACGGGGAAATCCCCTGTTCGGTGACATTTTGTGGCCAGATCGTCTCTCTCTGAATAACTCCTTTTGTATGGTTGTTATCGCTGCTGCCATATCTTATCCCATGTAATAGGGATGTGCGTTTTGCGTTTCGGAATTTTGGAATTTTCACGAAATTTCCCGATTCGTGTTTTCGGATGCGGCCGATTTTCCGAAAATTTTTAGATCCGAAAACGGCAGATCCGAAAAGTTTTCCGAGCCGAAACTAAATATTTTCGGAATTTTCGAACGGACTTGAAATGTGTCAAATCGAAATCTATTGCTTTGAAACGAGGAGAACAGACGTTCCGAAAAAACGAAAATTTCCGAAATCACGAAAAGTCGATACAAAAAACGAGCAAAGTGACACGAAAATACGAAAAATGGTCGATATTCCGAAAAAAAATGTACACGAAAAACGAGTCGAGCCGAACTGAATCGAAACAGAAATCGGTCGAAACGAGCCGAATCGAAAAGTTTGAAAATCCGAAAAATCGAATCGAACCGAAAAAAAAAATCGGTGCATAAGCCTACCATGTAACTGTTTATAGATTTATTCAGAATTGAAACAGGCACATCCCATAATTACCATCAGTTTCTCAGTGATCAGAGACCAACATTTTCTTAGAATAATGATGATAGCTTTTATTTAGTAATTAGAATAAAATAGAGCTTAGTCTTCCTTCTCTGGCACTGTGCTTTGGAAAAGGTTGTGCGCACAGACACGCGCACACACACACACACACATGTTATGCGTGGATGGATTTGTCGGTGAGTGACAGTTAAATTTGTTGCAGGTACTAAATTGTTAAAGAATAAATAAATAAAAAAAAACTTCCAGAATGACTAAATATATTAGGCTGCCAGTCAAATGTCTTACTAAACATTGCCACGCTCAAATTATCTGTCACAAGAGAAAGGTTGCACGAACGATCTAAAATCCCATTATGTGAATCAAAATGTAAAATACCACAATTTAACAAAGTGATGGAGATTTTAATATATAAAATAGGTGACCATTTAATACCTTTAAAACCTCTATTTTTGTTTGATGGAGATAGCCCTTCCACTCGATGAAGCACAAAGATGTTGTATGTGTCAGCAGTCAATGCACTCTTCATGCAGATGTCACCACCATACATGCAATATTCTTGATTTCCTAATGATGGGCTTGTGGTTTCGTATCCACTAATATCACCTTAATGTCTAAATTGGGGAGGGGAGCGTTCAGATTATGGGTTGATTATTGACACATGCAGGTGGGTGGGGCGAGGAGGGTGTAGGCCATGGGCTCCGCACTTCAGGGGGGCCCCGCACAACCGCCAACACCTCCCTAGAACTCTACCTCCTCTAGGATTGCTGACTCTGAGAGTCCCCCCACATTCAATGCAGAGGCAGAAAAGCGTGGCTACCACAGTGGGAGCAATCCTGTCGTATGGTAATCCTTTGGGTGCTCCACCAAGGGGTCCGCAGTCCCGTACCAGACTTTCACAAAAACGATGGTCCACACCAAAGTAACCATAGAAAAAAATCCTTATTCACCGCCCAAGGGGGGGCTAAAATTGCTGACGTTTCGGCTCTAGGTCTTAGTCACGCATGACTAAAGTGGAGTGGTGTTGAAAGCGTGGCCAGGGGCCCCAAAACAACCATCTTGAATTGGCTCCATAAACGCTTGGGGTGTTCTGGCTGCATTTTCTTGTATACTACATACATAATTTGCCTTAAGAGTTATTATTATTATTCTTTATTTTTATAGCGCCAGCTTATTCCGCAGAGCTGTACAATGGACACAATATAGACAGGGTTACAATACATTGAATAACAATTGACAAACTGGTACAATAGTAAGCAAGGGCCTATTCCCGTGGGAACTCACAATCTAGAAGGGTTGGGGGTAGAAACAGGAGGAGGAGACTGCAAGGTGAGAGTGATGGACTGCAAGATGAGAGTGATGGACTGCAAAGCGAGAGTGATGGACTGCAAGGTGGGAATGATGGACTGCAAGGTGAGAGTGATGGACTGCAAGGTGAGAGTGATGGACTGGTTGTGTCATTGAGTTGGGTGGTAGGCTTCCCTAAACAGGAATGTCTTAAGGGAGCATTTGAAGGAAGGGAAACTAGGGGAAAGTCTGACCATACGAGGGAGAGCGTTTCAGAGGATGGAGGCTGCACGGGAGAAATCGTGTAGGCTATCATGGGAAAAGGTGATACAGAGAGAAGCTAGGTGTATTTCACTGTTTGATCTTAGGGAGCTGGCTGGGGTGTATTTGGTGATTAATAAGGACAGGTAGTGGGGAGCTGAGTTAGTGAGAGCTTTGTAGGTCAGGGAATGGATTTTGAATTTAATTCTGCAGTGGATGGGAGCCAGTGAAGGGATTTGCAGAGAGGAGTGGCAGAGACCGAGCGGCGGGTGAGGTGGATGAGCCTGGCAGAGGCATTCAGAATGGATTGTAGAGGGAGTGACGAGAGAGAGGTAGGCCAGCAAGAAGATTATTACTATAGTCAAATCAGGAGATTACAAGGGCGTGGATGAGTTGTTTTGTGGTGTAAGTGGTAAGAAATGGCTGAATTCTGGAAATATTACGTAGTTGGTAGCGGCAGGAGGAGGAAAGAGACTGGATGTGGGGGGTGATGGAAAGAGCCGAGTCAAGTGTAACTCCAAGACAGCGAACCTGGTTTGATGGGGCGATAGTGAGACCACCAACTATGATAGAGAAGTCAGGAGGTAGGGAGGCATTAGAGGGAGGAATTAGTAGGAGCTCAGTCTTGGACATGTTAATCTTTAGGTGGTGAGAAGTCACCCAGGAGGAGATGCCAGATAAATAGTCGCTGACTTTGGAAACGACAGGAGGAGAGAAATCAGGGGTAGAGAGGTAGATCTGAGCATCATCAACATACAGGTGGCAGTTAAAGCCAAAGCTGTTAATGATTTTTCCCAGGGAGGAGGTGTAGATAGAGAAGAGCAGAGGACCTAGGACAGAGCCTTGGGCTACATTAATTGAGTTCAATGTTTATAAAGGCTCCTAAATCACTGCACGAAAAGAGAGTGGGTCTAGGGCCACCTACATTATATATGGTGGATGATTCAACAGTTTGGGGTGAAACTGCGAAAGATTTCCTAGAATGGTCATTGTCAGGGAGTGCCCATGGATGATAGGTTGGGCCAGGGTTGAAAAATGCACAGTATGCAGGGAGCTTCACCATGCTACTCAAAAGGGGCCCTATTCCAAGGTTGGTGTTAACCTGACCAGAGCTGTCGCAATCTTCCCACAGCCATTATAGTCTATGGCAAGGCTGTCAAGGCTGCCTGCCTCCTAGATGTTTCTGTGGTACACCTCCCATGATTCTATGGTCACCTGTTGCATTGAAAACAATTCTGGGAATTGTAGGCATCGACATCTGGGGGGCCTTGAGTTTGACAGCCCTGGTCTATGGGGTTGTTAACAACATCTCTGGTTGACTTTACACCAATCTTGCAATAGAACCCAAAAGCTGTGTATGTGTGTAGACATGAAGCCATGATTGAAAAGCAATTCGGTTTAATTTGTGACCCCAGATAGTTATTTCATGAATGAACATAGGATCGAAATTGCTAAATTTTAATATCACTTCTTTCGGCTCTCTTCGTTTCACCAAGAAATAACATGAATTCACGTTGACATATATTATTTCCTATATCAGCACAGTGGATTTTGTCTCGTGAGCTATTGATACATCCACTTCTCCTAAACCCGCATACAGACATTATACGAAACAACATAAACAATGTAAATACATGAAGACGCATGAAATTTAGTCTTGTACCGTCTTAGCGATTTCACCAAACGCCCCCGAACATCTTCGAGATCAATGCAAACCTTGCTAAGTAGGGTAATGCACGGGGACGGTGCAGTCACTAACTGGTAATACGTAGCCCTGCAAACATGTTAAATATTCAATATTCTCTAATTTGTCTAAATTGAGATTTACGCAACACAAACACATCGCCGTGCTAATCTATTATGCTGATGCGTTCTTCTCTCGATGACAATAATCGTACTGGATCCGGAAAACACTGCAATCTAATTCTACCCTGTATTTTTTTTTTTAAACCAGTGCAAACAATTTAAATTTGAATGTACGATTCCCCATGACATATACATCATACTGTCCCCCCGTTGAGAAATGTGCAGAAACTAAGAAAGAAGCAATTTTCCAGCTGCAAATTGGAAAGGCTGCCAACCAACTAAGTGGCGTACCACCAATTAGTGTGGAATTCCTCTTGGGGCGTTGAGATACTGGAAGTTTTCACAGACATTAGTACAAATCATGGAATTAAACTTTTATTCAATGTACGAAGCTATTAAAGGAATTGTTACTGATTATCGCCCAGGATGTGGAAAACAGATTAAGCAAAGTCGGAAAATGTAGAGACGTTGGGGCAGATTGGATGAGCTGAAGGCTGTTCCGTGGAATCCTTATTGCAATATTCATCTTCTATTCTTCATATTCTTTACTTATCTGTTATGGAGAAGAAATTATGTGGCTGGGAATAAGGAAATGAGATAACAAATGGTTTAAGGCTACTTAAATTGGATGAGCTAAAATTTACCCAACAGTTTATGAGATGGTTTACCAACCGTTGAGGCTAGAATCCAGTGTCCGGCAGGGTCAACTGAGCTTTACATCTACCGGGAGGATAACAAGTACCAGATAAGGAATATTTGCAATTATACCTCTCTATTTTCAGGTGACCTGTGGGTGATGGGTTAAATCAGAGCCTGAGGGCTGCTCGACTGACCACCTTCTCCCGACCCTGTCCTCTGGCTATGGGATGAGTTACAGACAAATAGGGACTTCACTATTTTCCTTTCACCGTCACAAACCTTGTTTTTTTTCACTTTAAATATACAGGGTGATCCAGGCATGGAGCCCTTGCTCCCGGTGCCTAGAGGGGTATGAGCTATACCCTCCTGTCGAGGCGTAACAATGCAAAAGTTATTGGGTTGCTGCACCTCTCGTGCAGAGTTGTCTTCCTTGGCATTCCAATACTGGTCGCCCTTTTCGGGTGATAACAGTCTAATTTGCATATGATTTAGTCTTCTTTGTAAGGCAGGCGACTAGCGCCGTTGCTTGTTCTCAGAACCCTCATAAACCTTGTTTTTGCTATCACTGCCTAAATATTATTTGATCTACTTCCTGTACAGCTTTTTTAATGTTGGCACCCACTTTCGGTTGTAGTTTAACCCCATCACTACCAAGGGATTTACCAGAAAACCATTACAATAAAGCAATGGATTTTTTTGGAAAACCGTTGTTAATTATACAGTAAGAAATATTTGGGAATATTCTCAATGTATTCCTTACTGAAATAACCCATTTGGCAGACAGATGTTGCCATCTAATGGCCAAAAGGTGTTACTGCAGTTCTGGTCTCCGTGCAAGATCAGCTGGGGAGATGTCAGAGTAGACACATTTCCAGCTGATTTTACAAAGTGTTAGCACCTCGAGCATCCTGCTCAGGGTACTAAAACATTAGGGCATATTCTGGAGCCCAAATGCATATGAACTTCATTTGAAATAAACCAAATTCTTTTGCATTGCTCCTGTTAACACCATATTGACTATACTCAATTTCGGGCACCAGCAGGTACCTTGCAGATCGATTAGAATAGATCTTGGTAGTGAAGGCGCTGCAATTTTATCTATTTATTCATTTTGCTGCAGTTTGTTATCTGCTTCTTTTGTATGGCGGTGACTTTTTTTCTACATCTTTTTCAGTCGCATCCAGCAGGGGGCGACCTTGTCACACTCACAGTTGAACCATTTATTTCTCTAAACAGAAGATTTTACTAAGATTTTGGATGAATACTTTACACACAACTGAAAATACACCTTTAACAAATCATAGTAAATATGTACATTCATTGTTAATGTTCATACACTATATAATCATGTCTGTAAAATAAACACAAAAATAAATTAGACTCTAAGAGATGGTTGACAGACGAAACTTTTGACTTCATCTAGTTCGTTCGTTCATTCATTCTAAAATTTGGGTTTTTGAACTACATCAGGAATGTCTTCAAAAAATGCCACCGATTTAAGATCCATATTTTCCAAACTGTTGAAATGCTTTGTAATGTAGCTGTAAGGAGTTATGATGCGGTGGAAACTGCCAGCTTTTTCAAGTGATCCATGAAAACCTGGAGGCTGACGTCATCTGTGAGAATTGGTGCCCCAGACTCCTGTCCCCAGTTGTATAGATTTTATGGGTCTGCGATGGATTTACTTTCGAGAGCAGGAACCTTGCCTGGCTGCCTCCGTGTTCTGTATTGATGTAACGTGGCATTGGGAATCTGCTTTGTAAGATTTCCTGAGCGTCATCCAGAGGTGCCTGCAGAAGGTGCTTGAAGTTTTCATATTCAGGCATCTCCTGGTAACCTGCAGTGCGCCACTGTGCAATGGTCTCTCCAAGATAGATGACAATCTGGAAAAAGGTGTCCATAAGCAAGATCCTGTCTTGTAAAATGCTACTGCTGTCAAGTAGAACAGGCTCTGGAGGTCCATAGAAAGAATATGAATACAGAATAGGCTGGATCATGATGAGAGACTGAGTCAAGTCCTGCCTGGCAAAGTGATGCGCGGTAATAAGAAGATTCATCTGGGCTGTTATTAAACACTTGCAAGAATGGAGATCTTCTCAGATGGAACATGAACTGGGGATACAGAGAAAAGGAGTCGGATAGCCTGAAGGAAGTTGGGTCCTCCTTGTTGTACTGCCCAAATTTCTGACAATAAGGAATGTAAAAAACAAAGATATATAGAAATGAAGGGGAAACATCAAAAAGGCGGAACGGCTCCTGGAGTAGTACCCTCAGCCAGTGTCTCTAAGTGGCATCTGACATAGAACAGGCAGGGCTACGCTTTGCAGGCCAGGCCAGGCAGCAAAAGCACTATCGCGGATGCGTAGTGGGGTCCGCAAAGGCCAGGAGCCCATGCAGCGGACATCATGGGCGTCTAGGCCCCAGGCCGACCAACAGAAATGCAGCCAGGCCGCGGGACCATGGCCCGCATTGCCTTCCATCAGCACAAAGTCCGACAGTCCCAGTTGGTGCATCCAGCGAAATCCCTGAAGCAGACTTCGCCGCATCCATCGGTGCAGAATTAGCCACACACACATGCCTCATGGCCACGCTCCCCTTCCGACACACCGACGGCAGGCGCAGTCCATGATCCAGGTCTTCCGGCCTACTACGCCGCAGAACAGCATCTCTATCCAGGTAGGCGTCAAATACAGCATCTCCCAAGATCTCCTCTGTCAGGTCCTCAGTCTCCCGGTCAGCTCCCAGCAACGCCATCAGCTGCCGCCATGAACCGCAGGTGAGTGGATTCTCTTCGTCCCCCGGAATACGATCGAGACAGGCCTCGAACCAAGCCTCCATTTTACTAGCAGGCGGGGGATGGTCCAAGTATCGCTGCTCCGGTCGCTTCTCCAGAACCCACGACGAGGAGACAGCAGGTGCAGCAGGAGGATGGGGCCCTCCATCCCCACAGTCCGACACCAACAGGTCTTCAGCAAGGGTGCCAACAAGGAGCGAGATGTGCAGGCAGCAAAAGATAGGCCTCAAAATGGCCGACGGCCGATCAGCAGCACTGGGGTATATTCACATAAAACTCGGCTGTGCTCCGGGGGAGGGAGTAATAACGGGCCCTGAAGCAATCCCCGTAATGGCCAGCCGTGCAGGGTCTCCACGGGTGCACTATCCACAAAAGAAAATCACGCTAAAAAACACCCATAACAGGAGAGTCCTTCAGAGCTCCACAAAGACACGTCTGCCCTCATGCAGAGCTGGCCACGCCCCCGAACCATTTATTTCTGAACTGTTTAAACACTCCAAAGGGATATTCAGAGAGAGCTGATCTGGCCCCGAAATGTCACCGAACAGGGAATTTCCCCATACAGTGACATTTCGGGGCCATTCGGCTATTCAGAGAGCAGGCAGTTTGCCAAATTATGGCGAATAGCCAGCAAGTATAGTGCCTGTTCAACAGCAGTGAAGTCCCCCATAGAGAAGCAATGGTTAAACTATTCACAGACACCGAACAGCAGTGAAAAGTTGCCGAAGTGCCCTGCTGTTCGGTGTCTTCATTCGGCAGGTTTATTCAGGCTAATCCCATAGGCGTCAATGTTAAAAATATTCCCGTTTTTATTCAATATCTAATAAACCGATTATTGTTTTAATCTACAGCAAAAAGTCATACAGGGTTATTCAGAGAGCGTGAAAAGGAGGAGAATGACTGGAGAATGAAAAATTGTAGGTCAAAATAGCCGATTTGGAAAGTGAGATAAAAGGGAGAATTTTTCTGGTTTGGCTATTTTGACCTAGAATTTTTCATTCTCCAGTCATTCTCCTGCTTTTCACTGCTCTCTGAATAACTCTGTTATTGATTTTTTAGGATCTTTTAGCCATTTTTTGGGAATTTCTTTTTTTAGTTTTCTTTTTTAAGCATTTTTTCTTTTTCCTGTAACAGTCCTTTTTATTATCATTCATAGGATCTTATATATAAATTCGAGGCATTTTCGTTCAGTAGTTTTTTGCAAACAGCGTTTCAATTTTGACTCAATCGTATTTTTTGTTTGTTTTTTTTACTCCGTCCGTCAGCTTGTCGTTTTTTTCCCGGCGGCTTGTCTGCGTTGTGATCGGCGGCTCATCGGCTTTTTCCGATGTGTGCGGCGTGTTTTTTTTTGCGATGGTTCTGACGGGTTTTCGGTGGGTTTTCGGCAGGGAACAAGAGAGCACCGAAATATCGCCGACATTCCAGTGCTCTCTGAATAACCCCCTCCCGTCAAATACGTGATCATGTCCTTCAGCCAATCAGAAATGTACTGTAATCAAAATACAGTATAAATATGGTGACCTAAAGCATTTTCCAGCCGATAAACCCGGTGTAACTTATTTACGATCGCTCTTCTCTCCTTTGATGTATGAAAACACAAAACAACGGAGGAGACCACAACAGGAATCTGACTCCGAAACGCTTAACCGCGGTTGCACTCGTAAAGTTCAAACTGCCGAGACAGTTTTTTCTTGAAAACACAGAAAACATTGCGTATCTGTTTTGCTAACCCTACATTCAAACGCATTTGTTAAACATATGCTAATTGCGATCGCGACTGGCAGAGGAAAAGTGGTTCATTGTTCTAAAAATGAGGGTAATTATTTGCAAGTGTTACATTGTTCCTTAATAATAACAATTAAAACTAATTTGTGAATAAACTACAAAGCACCTGGCATGCCAGGTTTTCCAGCGTCTAATTAATTCACCAGGAAGGGTAAATTAATATCTGAATACACCAATCTGTATTTATCCTTATATGAACATGATTGGAGAAATTAACCATTGTATGAAAGCTCTCCCTTAATAATACCGTTTGCGGGAAGCCGGGCTTACGCGAAAATGCCGGATACCGTACCAGAATTAGTTAAAAACAAAATTAATAGAAGTTCTATTCTTCAAATCATTTTATCCGTCACATCTAATCATTATTATTATTTTTATTAGCACGCAAGTGGCCGTGGGCGTAAGAGGAGATGCTAAGGTAAAGGGGATGCGCGTCAATAGAACAATAAGTCGAGAGTTCATCATGGGCATAAACTCAAGCTCATGGTGTTACGGTGGAAGCGGAGGGCGGTCGTAGAAGCAAAGCTATACTGAGAGACTCACGACATGAGACAACACACCCCAAGGGCTATATTACATTCTTCACGCAAAAAGCCTTGCGCAAAGCGAAAATCTTTGTGCCAAGCGTTAAATTTTTGCGCGCGCAAACCACCGCCGGAATTACAATCCTCGCGACTTTTTTCTTCCTCCGATCAATTGCGCGCAAACAGGACGCGCCTAAATGCGCGCGCAGTAATGTCTCGCGCAAATATCTTTGTGCGCACAGTCTTTTTTTGAGATTCAGCCAATCAGAATTAAGAACCACACCTGTCTCACGTTAACAAATTGCGTCTGCCACTGTCAATCCGAGCATATATGCTGCATCAATAATACATGCGCACACAACTTCATCCATTGTATTGGTTTGGTATGAGTTGAATGGGCCACTGTGCTTTGGTGCATTCCTTTTTATGGGCTGGTGTATTTGGGGTCAGCCAGGTTGTTCAAATTTGCCGTAAGCACCAGCTTTTAGGAGTTGCTAAAATTATGCGCACAAAGGCCATGCGGTAATTACCGCGAATTAGATTGTAATACCTTACTCGTACCAGCGCACATTCACATTTACACTTACAATGTTAAGTATAGGACGCGCGTAGTACAGTGAGCTTGTGTAGGGTTCGCGCAGGTTCACCCGCGGTAGACGATTGCGCGCGGTTGTTGCGCTGAGTATGTAATACAGGATTAGGCGCAAATGGTTTTATGCCACTCGTTAATGTTCTTTTGCGCCGGCGCAAACGTTTGCGCGAAGATTGTTATTTAGCCCCAAATGTATGGTTCCATTGCTAGACATACTGGGTTATTCACTGACATTTCGGTGCTCTTTCGTTTCCCGCACTACGGGGTGATTCGGCGATTCCAGTTCGCCAACCCTGCAGTGTATTCAGGTAACACTGCAGGGTTCCGAAGTGCAGGGAAAAGCTGCCGTCTGCATCCGAAAAACCATCGCAAAACCGTTGATTTGAACGGAAAAAATGCCACAAAATCACCAAAAAAAAGCCGAAGATCCGCCAAAAAGAAACCGAACAGAGTGCTGACCAGTCGCTGGAAAACACAGACAAGCTGACGAACGGGGTAATAAAAAAATAAAAAACAAACTGATTGAAAGTATCAAATTTGAAACACTGTTTGCAAGAAAACTACTGGATGAAAATGTCTGTACTTAACATATAGGATCCTATGAATAATATTAAAAAGGTCTGTTAAAGAAAAAAAAAAGACGCTATTTAAAAAAAATCTTAAAAAAATGCCGAAAAAAAACTAAAATGTCCTAAAAAAATATATATATAAAGATACTTTTTGCTGCAAATTAAAATAATAAACGGTTTATTAGATATTGAATAAAAACAGGAATATTTTCAACATTCAAACCTATGGGATTCATCTGAAAAACCTGCCGAATGAAAACACCGAACATCAGGGCATTTCACAGACATTTCTCTGCTGTTCGGTGCTCTGTGAATAGATTAACCATTGCTTCTCTATGGGGTCTTTCACTGCTGTCGAACAGCACCGTATTTCGCTGGCAATTTGCCAAAATTTGGCGAACTGCCTGCTTTGTGAATAGCCAAATGTCCACGAAAATGCACCATATGGGGAAATTCACTGGTCGATGCATTTTCGGGGCAAGTTCAGCTCTCTGTAAATAACCCCTTTAGATATAGGCAGTAGGTTACGAATTACATGTGGGATCTGAGAAGATAATGGGTGGCATGAAGATGAAGAACAACTTGGGGAATTGTGCGAAGAGATTGAGCTGGGAACAAGGTGGAAACAATCTGTTATTATGGTGGAAAATATGTCTAGATATGTATATGGTGTCTTTGCTCCCCTTCTGGGCAAGGACAGGCAAGTCTTGAGTTCTCTATCTGAATACAACAAAGTTCTGCAGTGTGCCTTGTGTCTCTCATTCCTAAAAATAAGAAGGAACATGTCCTATCTCCATATTGTGTATGAGTTTGGCAATTTTGTGTTTGTCTGTTATCTAAAGCTCTTCGATTTAGCCAGTTGATAGTGTAGCGCTCACTCCCAGAGGAGCCGCTGAATTTGTACCTCGGGTCAGTCTCCCCGCACTAGGGAATAAATATACTCCAGCACCGTTGTGGATTTTTATATTATATAGTTTACTTGAATAAAAGGCAAATAAAGAATAACACGGTCTTTGGATATATCTACAGTATTTCGTAATGTGGTAAACGCGCAGCGGAAAAGAAATACGAGGCTTCGTATTTCGGGAAAATGCGCAGCGGAACAGAAAAATACAATGCTTCGTAATTCGAGGAAAACGCGCAGCGGAAAAGAGAATACAATATTTCGTAATTCGAGAAACGCGCAGCGGTAAACAAAATAATATGCAAATCTTTGCCCCCTTTTCGGATACTAGGGAGTGAGTCCCGAACAGGTTAAGTCCCGAACTGTGAGTGTATGTGTGTGTTATGGTACCCGGGTACTATTCAACTGGCCAGTGAATTTACTTAAGGAATATCTTCGACTAGTCAAGTTGGGGCCCTGTGGACTTTAAAAGAGAAAACAGCAGCGTATTCTGTATTTACAAACGGCCTTGGAGGCCTCTCACCCATCCACCGGTTGCTTTAGGCTCCGCTGACCCAGGACGTCTCTCCGCTCGATTTTGACTGGGGATACTTGCGGCCGGATCCATTGTCTCACGTCCCGTAGCTTGTCCACGACTTTTCCCGCTCACCGCCTGCTCTCTGTATCCGATCAACTTGCGGTGACTCCTTACTCGAGGTCTTCGGTTGGTTCAATCTGCAGCAATCTCTGGACTTGGAGGGCTCCTTCTCCTTAGGCTGAATGACCCGGTAAAAGAACTGACAGGTCTCACTTGTGCTCTGGCCTAGGCCCTCTTGCGATGTCTGGCACTGCGTCTGCTCTCTCTCGTTCCCTGGCGCGCTCTGGCGCGTTCTCCACGAGGTTCAGGATGTAAGTCCGTTGGGTCCCACCCACTTCCTGTTCTTTTGCAAAGCACGCCGGGAAATGTAGTCCCAATGTCCAGTATCTCTAATCGCGATTGTCTCCATCTTGTGGCCAAAAATAGGTACTGCCGGCGGCAAGATTTTAACACAGCGCTACAATAGCATTTCATTGTTTTCTGTATGAAAAGGGCTGACACCTGGACAAGCACCCCTCCCTGATCACAGGTGATCCACCTGCAGGATCTATTTAGCCTTGAACTGCAGGGGGCTCCAGAAAGGATTCAGTCCTCAGCCATGGAGTTGATCCCATAAGAGCAGTCACTAGGTGAGAAGGATAGGACTTGCCAAAAAGGTGGGATACATTGGCATTTGTTGACAGGCTTAAGCTATTCATGGCCATATATTGTGAACCTATATTTCCACAATTTTCAACATAGCTCAGGCTTATGGACCTTGCAAAAAGTCTTGTATGAGTTAAGAAATGTTGTAATCCTGAAGGGGGTAAGAGTTGTTGGAAGCTTTGAAGGGTTAAAATGTGGTAAAATCTTTTAATGGTTATATTTACGGGCTGCTGTTGAAATCGTTGAATTTATTATTATTATTATTCTTTATTTATAAAGCGCCAGCATATTCCGCGGCGCTGTACAGTAAGCACAGTATAAACAGGGTTACAATACATTGAACAACATTTGACAAACAGTACAGGAGGAGATGAGGGCCCTATTCCCGTAGGAACTCACAATCTGGGAGGGTTGGGGTTGGAAACAGGAAGAGGGACTGTAAGGTGAGAGTGATTGATGGTTGCGTCAGTGAGTTGGGTGGTAGGCTTCCCTAAATAGGAATGTTTTCAGGGAGCGTTTGAAGGAAGAGAAGTTAGGGGAAAGTCTGACAGTACGAGGGAGAGCGTTCCAGAGAGTGGGGGCTGCGCGTGAGAAATCCTGCAGTCTATCATGGGAAGAGGTGATGCGGGGAGAAGCTAGGCACAGGTCACTGTTTGACCTTAGGGTGCGGGCTGGGGTGTATTTGGTGATTAGTGAGGACAGGTAGTGGGGCGCTGAGTTAGTGAGGGTTTTATAGGTAAGGATAAGGATTTTGAACTTAATTCTGCAGTGGATGGGGAGCAGTGAATGTGTTAATGGAGTGCTCTCTCCCTGGTTTGTTGTATTACATTGTCTTGAGTCCCACACTTTGTGCTGTGAAGGTTGAGTCCTAACCTCCTTGTGTATTCTATATATATATATATATATATTTCCACTAAAATTCATTAATATTGTTTCTTAAAGATTTTTGCAACAGTATTTTTAAATATGTAGGGCTCTATTAAATTCTTCGCGCAAACGTTAACGCGTGCGCAAAAACGCATTAATGCGAGGGGCAAAACCCTTTGCGCTGAACGTCGTATCACAATGTCCGCGCAAAAAATGCGCGTTAACGTCTATCGCGGGTGAACCTGCGCGAACGCTGCACGAGCATACTGTACTGCGCACGTCCTATACTTAACATTGTGAGCGCAAATGCGTTTGCGCACTGGTACGCGGATGGTATTACATTCTATGCGCAAAATTTAACGCACAGCGTTTGCGTGCATAATTTTAACGTCTTTGAAAAGCTGGTGGTAACGGCAAATCTGAACGTCCTGGCCGAAACCGAATACACCAGCACGAAAAAAACAATACAGCAAAGTATAGTTACACATTCTACACATACCCAAACAATAAAATGAAGAAGTTGTGCATTTTTTTTTATTGATGCAGCATATATGCGCAGATTGACTTTGACAGGCGCAAAAACTTAACGGGAGATAAAGTGTGTTCTTAATTCTGATTGGCTGAATTGCGTGAAAAAACAGTCCGCACACTGATTTCTGCGCGCAACGTTGCTGCGCGCACAATTTTACGCATCCGTTTTATGTGTGTTATTTTTTGACGGATTGAAAAATGCGCGAGGATTGTTATACCAGCCTTATTTTACGCGCGTTAACGTTTAAAGCCACGCGCAAAAGTTCACGCGTTCTGCGTGTGTTTTTGCGTGAAGAGTGTAATAGAGCCCGTAAAATCTGCAAAGTGTTCATGTCAGTATTATCACAGAATGGGTTTTATACGTAAAACGATGACGAGGTCGAGTATAGGTCAATTCCGTATTAGCTGAAGAATAGGGCAATTATTAGAACGTATTTTCACCGGAATTGTAATCTTAATATTGCCTGAACTCTGCAAAGAAAATGACGATCATGTACTTGAAATGTCATCAAACCTTATGACACTAGAAATACAGAATAAATCATCTTGTTTCGTATCTTAAAACCCCGTTCTACGCCTGTTTTTATTACAGCTTCGAATACTACAAAGGAAAAATGAGGTTTATGAGAAATTCAAAGTACATCCTTAAGTGCGATGCTTTGGTCTATACTTCCTGACATTATTTTTTAAATGTCGTTTTATAGACACTCATTTTTTGTTCCAGAGGGAGCATGTGTACTAATATGTATAAAATGAATAGCAAAGTAAATGAGAGATGTATAAAGTGACTGAGACTACAGGCAGCTTCTGTAAGGTGACATTTGGAAGAACTTATGTTGATCTACCACTTGTTGATCACCTATGTTGATCTATCATCCAGCAATGACTTCCCAATGGAGCCTGGTGACCCACAAAACATGAGATAAGTGCTATAGTCAGTGGAGGCTCCTCCATAGGGTCAGATTGGGCAGCGCCCTAATATAATTTTTGCAATAAACAAAAATGCAACTATGTAACATTTTTCAGTTGTTTTTGTGTCATTTAACAAGTGCTTGATTGTAAAAATATGTTATGTCCATTCAACCCCTTTCCGATGTGTGGGCATTGCCCGTCAGGTGGGGTTAACAACGGCAAGGTGCACAGGTACGTCTTTCCACCAGGTGCCGCCGTGGACCTCTTATTTGGCCCGACCACACAGCCAATGATGCGTGGCATGTGCCGGCTGCAGGGAGGGGCCAAGGTGGGCCATGGAAGACAGCAAGGCGCACCTGTCTGCCCTGCACCTTCAAAGCCCACCCACTGCACGGACGGAATAGATCATCCTGTGGCTGGAATGGGTTAAGCAATGTATTTGACTTCTCAACTGTTGCTGAGCAGACTAAAAAAAAAGATATTGTGATCGTTTGTCTAGAATCGTGTCCAGAAATCTAATAAGGACTCTATGGGAAGTCTTAAGTATCATTGGCCACAACTGTGTTTAAGCCCCCTGTTGCTGGCTATTTTAATTATTATTATTATTATTATTATTATCCTTTATTAATATAGCGCCACAAATTCCACAGTGCTTTACAAGATCAGTGATTCAGGGGGACCCTGTTCCCAAAGGAACTTACACTCTATCAGGGTTATTCAAAGAGATCCGAATTGCTTGAGAAAGGTAACCAAACGCTGAAAATCAGCGTTCGGTTACCTTTCTTGGCCATTCGGCTATCCAGAGACCAGGCAATTCGCCAAATCCTGGCGAATTGCCTGCACATACGGTGCCTGTTCGGTGCGTGTTCGAGGGCAGTGAAATCCCCATAGAAAAAGCACTGCTTCGGCTATTCAGAGAACACAAACCAGCAGTGAAAGGTTCCCCTAATGTCCTGCCATTCGGGGTTTAATCGGCAAGTTAATTCAGGAGAATCCCATAGGCTTCAATGTTAAAAATATTCCTGTTTTAATTCAATATCTAATAAACCGTTCATTATAAATTCTGCAGTAAGAGTCTCTTTATTTATAGATTTTTTAGGATACTTTAAGCATTTTCTTTAATTTTTTTTTTTTCAAAGTCCGATTTTTTTTTTTTTCTTTAACCCCTTAAGGACCGAGACGTACCATGTACGTCATTGCAGCGGGTTCTCTCTTAGACCCGCTGACGTACATGGTACGTCCTGCCGTTTTTTGAGCGCTGGAAGCGATCGGATCGCTTCCAGCAGCTCAAACGCCATTGCAGGCTGCCTGGAGTCCAGGCAGCCGTGCAATGGCGTTTAGAAGTGCCGGGCACCATGTGATCGCTCCCCGGGAGCGATCAACATCCGGTTTCACCGGAGAGGTGCCGGCACTTCTAGAGAGCGCTGGAAGCGATCAGATCGCTTCCAGCTGCTCTGAGTATATTACAAGGATGCCTCGACATCGAGGCATCCTTGCAATATGCTTACCTGCCGCCGGTCCGTCCGTGATCGCTCCCCCCGAGCGATCACTTCCGGTAGCGGCAGGAAGTACTGAGTGCCACGAGGTATCGTGGCACTCAGTACAAAAACGATCACATCAGTGATCAGGTGCTCTGCTGGGTGCCTCGAGGGATCAAGGCACCCAGCAGAGTAAAAAAAAGTGTAAAAAAAAGTGAAAAAAAAAGTAAAATAAAAATAAAAATAAATAAAAAATAAAACTGACGGTTAGGGGTAGGGTTAGGGTTAGGGTTAGGTTAGGGGTAGGGTTAGGGTTAGGGTAGGGTTAGGGGTAGGGTTAGGGTAGGGGTAGGGTTAGGGTTAGGGTTAGGGTTAGGGTTAGGGTTAGGGTTAGGGTTAGGGGTAGGGTTAGGTTAGGGTTAGGGTTGGTTAGGGGTAGGTAGGTAGGGGTAGGGTTAGGGTTAGGGGTAGGTTAGGGTTAGGGTAGGGGTAGGTTAGGGTTAGGGTTAGGGCTAGGGTTAGGGTTAGGGTTAGGCTAGGGCTAGGGTTAGGGTTCTAAGGGCAGGGTCATCTTGGGGCTGAGTGGGATGTTCCTAGCCTGCCTCAGAGAGGCAGGCTAGCAACATCCAATCAGAAGTTAGAAAAAATCAAAATAAAATTTCTAATTTGTCAGGTCAGGTCAATATTTTGTAAATATTGGCTCTGACCTCTGTGATTCTCCCTCCCTCTCCTCACTTGTGTTTTGGTGAGCGAGAGAGAGAGATCAGATTTGACAGGTTAGAGATTTTAGTGAGATTTAGTGAGATTAGAAAAATTGAGGCAGATTTAGAGAGATTTTAGGGAGATTTAGAAGAATTGAGGCAGGTTTAGAGGGATTTAGAGAGATTTAGGTGTTTATTTGTATTTTCTTGTGAAACCCAACGGTTCTTCTAAGAACCAACAATCCGCTTATATATATATAATATTTATAAATTTTATAATCTATTATATATAATGTCTGAGAGGGTGTACAGCGCCAAGGAGGCATATGCCATCCTGGCGTCAGAATCTGAGGCATCTGCGTCAGACTCAGACCCTCATTTCGACCCCGCTAACTGCTCAGAGACGTCGCTAGATACATTATCTACGCTGGCTGATGTATCTAGTGATGTTTCTGATGCAGATCCTGGGTCACCACCTGCCAGCAGGAGACGCACAGCTCCAGCTGAGGAGTGGGTAGTGCCTCATCGCCAGAGCCAGATATCCCTCCTTTCACGGCAAATCCTGGCATCAATATTGATGTTGCAGGATTTACCGCCACACAGTTTTTGCAGGTGTTTATGGGGGATGATTTGTTGGGCCACATCGTGGCCCAATCAAATCTGTATGCCCATCAGCATTGTGCTGCGAAGCCAGACTCCTACTTGGCAAGGCAGCAATGGACCCCGCTAGATGTGCCAGAATTTCTGAAATTCTGGGCACTTACTATGCTGAGGGCATCATAAAGAAGCCCTCAATTCGCTCCTACTGGAGCAGTAGCCCCATCTGCTCTACCCCCATTTACCCCCAATCAATGTCACGTAGAAGGTATGAAAACATTTTGCGTTTCATGCACTTCAGTGACAACAGCCTGTGCCCCCCTAGAGAGCATCCCCAGTTTGACAGGCACCAAACTTTTACATTTTATTCGTACATTTTTATGTTCTACAATTGGTGCTGTATTTTGCCAAAATCTTTGCACACCTATGCATGGGGGGCATGGGTGTACTCAGGAGATCTTGCAGAAAACAACCTGGAGAGTTTTCATGCAGTAACAAACAACAGTGTCTCCTAAATCACAGTCCAAATCTAATGTGGGCGTAAAATAAAAAATTGAAAAATTACCGCCACACACCTTCTCAAATGTTTTGGGCTAAAACCGTTGCATCCATGGCATCAAAGCACTCCATATGCAATACCTTGGGGTGTCAACATAACAAGTATAAACAATTTTCTGCAATAATTCAAACTGGGGTATGCGGTAGACCCAAATCCAAAGATAGGCCTAGCTGAAGAAATAATCTCAATTTCAACTCCAATGACAAAGTCATAAAAATTGTATTTGAACCTTCCCAAAATCCTGGCAAACCTATGCATGGGGGGCATGGGTGTACTCAGGAGATCTTGCAGAAAACAACCTGGAGAGTTTTCATGCAGTAACAACAACAGTGTCTCCTAAATCACAGTCCAAAACTACTGTGGGCGTAAAAATCTGAAAATTGAAAAATTACACCACACACCTTCTCAAATGTTTTGGGCTAAAACCGTTGCATCCATGGCATCAAAGCACTCCATATGCAATACCTTGGGGTGTCAACATAACAAATATAAACAATTTTCTGGCAATAATTCAAACTGGGGTATGCGGTAGACCCAAAACCAAAGATAGGCCTAGCTGAAGAAATAATCTCAATTTCAACTCCAATGACAAAGTCATAAAAATTGTATTTGAACCTTCCCAAAATCCTGGCAAACCTATGCATGGGGGGCATGGGTGTACTCAGGAGATCTTGCAGAAAACAACCTGGAGAGTTTTCATGCAGTAACAAACAACAGTGTCTCCTAAATCACAGTCCAAAACTACTGTGGGCGTAAAAATCTGAAAATTGAAAAAATTACACCACACACCTTCTCAAATGTTTTGGGCTAAAACCGTTGCATCCATGGCATCAAAGCACTCCATATGCAATACCTTGGGGTGTCAACATAACAAATATAAACAATTTTCTGGCAATAATTCAACTGGGGTATGCGGTAGACCCAAAACCAAAGATAGGCCTAGCTGAAGAAATAATCTCAATTTCAACTCCAATGACAAAGTCATAAAAATTGTATTTGAACCTTCCCAAAATCCTGGCAAACCTATGCATGGGGGCATGGGTGTACTCAGGAGATCTTGCAGAAAACAACCTGAGAGTTTTCATGCAGTAACAAACAACAGTGTCTCCTAAATCACAGTCCAAAACTGATGTGGGTGTGAAAATGAAAAATGACCACCAAACTGTATCAATTTGTTTGGAGCAAACGGATGCATCCATAGCATAAAAACACTCCATTTACAATACTTTGGGGTGTTAGCTTACCAAATATATGCACGTTCATAAAACTGGGGTATGTAAAAAGGCCCCTAAAAAGAAGATAAGCAAAGAAGATACTGTATGTCAAATTAGAAAATTGACAAGCACATGTCAAAGATTGGCGTAGCACCCCAAAAACAACAGAACAAATCTATATATGGGTGGTATCAATTTACTCAGAAGATGTTGCTGAACATATTTTGGGGTGTTTTTTGGCAGTAACCCATAACTGGATTTGACAATTCATGCCTAAAGTACAATGTGTGTGAAAAAATAACACAAAAAGTGACTACCTGAAAGTTTGACATAGAGCTAGTGCATGGAAAGTGTTAAAATACAACTCTTTGAAGCACCCTAGGGTGTGCCCTTTCTAAAAATATATGGTTTGATGGGGGTAAATTACTTTGGCCGGCTTCAAAAATGTCCCAAATAGGACATGGGTGCATGATGACGAAATGTGAAAATTCCAAGTTGGAAAACTGAAATGCGCACCCCCCAAATAAGGCCTATTAGCCCCCAAATGACCCGACATACCTATACATGGGTGGTATCAATTTACTCAGAAGATGTTGCTGAACATATTTTGGGGTTTTTTGGCAGTAACCCATAACTGGATTTGACAATTCATGCCTAAAGTACAATGTGTGTGAAAAAATAACACAAAAAGTGACTACCTGAAAGTTGACATAGAGCTAGTGCATGGAAAGTGTTAAAATACAACTCTTTGAAGCACCCTAGGGTGTGCCCTTTCTAAAAATATATGGTTTGATGGGGGTAAATTACTTTGGCCGGCTTCAAAAATGTCCCAAATAGGACATGGGTGCATGATGACGAAATGTGAAAATTCCAAGTTGGAAAACTGAAATGCGCACCCCCCAATAAGGCCTATTAGCCCCCAAATGACCCGACATACCTATACATGGGTGGTATCAATTTACTCAGAAGATGTTGCTGAACATATTTTGGGGTTTTTTTGGCAGTAACCCATAACTGGATTTGACAATTCATGCCTAAAGTACAATGTGTGTGAAAAAATAACACAAAAAGTGACTACCTGAAAGTTTGACATAGAGCTAGTGCATGGAAAGTGTTAAAATACAACTCTTTGAAGCACCCTAGGGTGTGCCCTTTCTAAAAATATATGTTTGATGGGGGTAAATTACTTTGGCCGGCTTCAAAAATGTCCCAAATAGGACATGGGTGCATGATGACGAAATGTGAAAATTCCAAGTTGGAAAACTGAAATGCGCACCCCCCAAATAAGGCCTATTAGCCCCCAAATGACCCGACATACCTATACATGGGTGGTATCAATTTACTCAGAAGATGTTGCTGAACATATTTGGGGGTGTTTTTTGGCAGTAACCCATAACTGGATTTGACAATTCATGCCTAAAGTACAATGTGTGTAAAAAAATAACACAAAAAGTGACTACCTGAAAGTTTGACATAGAGCTAGTGCATGGAAAGTGTTAAAATACAACTCTTTGAAGCACCCCAGGGTGTGCCCTTTCTAAAAATATATGGTTTGATGGGGGTAAATTACTTTGGCCGGCTTCAAAAATGTCCCAAATAGGACATGGGTGCATGATGACGAAATTTGAAAATTCCAAGTTGGAAAACTGAAATGTGCACCCCCCAAATAAGGCCTTTTAGCCCCCAAATGACCCGACATACCTATACTTGGGTGGTATCAATTTACTCAGAAGATGTTGCTGAACATATTTTGGGGTGCTTTTTGGCAGTAAACCTTAAAGTTCACAGTACATGTATTCTTAAATTGCGTTCAAAAAAAAAAAAATCACCAATTTTTTTTTTCTCAAACTTTGGCATAGATTTGTGGTAAAATGGTTTGCATGGAAAGAGTCAAAATGCCCCAAGTTTAATACCTTGATTTGTGTACTTAAAAAAATATGTATATGTGGAGGGTTATTCAGGAATTAGTGACAGATATCAGTGTTACAATGTCACTATCACTAGTTTTGAAAATAAACTCTTTGGAAATGGCAAAGTGCTACTTGCACTTATTGTTGCATAAAATAAGGAAAAAAGCGAGAAATATGTAAACATTGGGTATTGCTAAACTCAGTACTAAATTTAGAAACTACTAAAGAATTAATTTTTTTTGACGGTTGTTGATACATAAGAAATTTTGGGGGTCAAGTTCGAAAAAGTGGTGTTTTTTCAATTTTTGTGTCATATTTCACAATATTTTTTATAGTAAATTATATGAAATGATGAAAAAAATGGTATCTTTATAAAGTCCATTTAGTGACGAGAAAAACAGTGTAAAATATGTGTGGGTTACATAAACGAGTAAGAGGAAAATTTGACGTAAACACTAGAGCGCAGAAACGTAAAAACAGCAGCGGTCACGAACGGACGGATCGTGTAAAACCGCCCGGTCACTAAGGGTTAAGTTTTCTTATTTTTTCTGTAACAACCCTTTTTATTACCATTCCCTGGACCTCATATGCAAATTTCAGACATTTTCGCTCAGTAGTTTCTTTGCAAACAGCTTTTCACTTTCACATTCATACAAACTGTTTTGCTAATTTATTCACCTCCCTCTGTCTGCGGTGTCGGCTTTCTTTCTCGGCTTTTTCCGGCGGCTTCGCTGCGTGTGATCGGCTCCTGCTCGGGTTTTTCCGGTGTCTTCGACGGGTTAATCCAGATGTTTTTGAGGGTTTTCGGCGTGCATTCCGTGGGTTTTGCGGTGAGTTTTCGTCAGGTTTGCGGCAGCCTTTCCCTGCAATTCGGAGACCCTGTGGTGCTTGCTGAATACACCGCAGGGTCACCGAAATGGGATCGGCAACATGAACCGAATTGAAGAGAACGAAAAGTCACCGAACGTGCGGTGACTTTTCGAATCTCTTTGGATAACCCTGTATGAGATGTATAAGTATTTTGTGAGGTGGGCGCATCCATATCTTAGGTGTCTTGCCCAAGGACACTCGCTGGTGGTGTCTTCTGAGTGGGATTGAGTCGTCTTTCCATGATTGTAGAGCAGAGACCTGGTGGTTAGGTTGGACCCACTTCTTGCAAAGTCGAGACTTCTCCACATTTGTATTGGCACCAAATAGGTATATACAGACAGAGACACTGACAGTCATAAACACAAAGACAATGAACAATACACAGACATTGAAAGGGACAGTAATAAAGACATGTAGAAACATGTACTCACAGATACACTGACAGAGACAGTGAAAGACAAATACATACAAAGACACTGACAAGCATACACATAGATGCACAAGAGCAATGACACAGATACAGGGACAGATCGAAGCACAAAAATGTTGGGTGTCCCAGTCCCAAGGTACGTAAACAGAGCGATCTGTGTGTGTCTCTCCGCATATGGGAATAATGGTTTCTACTTTTGTAGCATGGCCAGGAGCCATTGGACGGATTCCAGTAGCTCTGCAACCATTGGCTCTGCCGCAGTTGAGGGCCAGACATGTTTTAACGTGGATTTATTAGTGTGGTGCATACTCTGTAAACAGGGAATTAAAGGAAACAGAAAACTCATCGTGCGAACAGCAAGCAGTAATGAAAATGATGCTTGTTTGAAATAATATAACGGGAAGGAAGATAATATACAGGAAGTCTATGACACCCATTGGTGGACAGTTTCTGTACATTATATTAATTTTACAGCCTTGTTTCGATGGCTTCAAATATTTTATTGTATATGCGTGTAAGTATTTCTTTAAATATAAATTATTATCTGAAAAACAAGAAAGAGGAGAGGGAGAAAGAAACAAAGAAAGAAATAGGAAATTGAAAGAGAAAGAAAAATAGGAAAGAAAGAAGGGCAGAGAGAAAAAGAAAAAGAGAAAATATGAAAGACAGAAAGAGAGGGAAGAGAAAAAGAAAGAAAGAGAAAAATAATAAATCTGGAGAGCGGAAAAGAAAGAGAAATAAAGAGAAAACTATGAAAGAAAGACAGAAAGAAAGGGGAGAGAAAAAGAAAAAGAAATAAGAGAGAAAAAGAAAGAGAGAAAGAAAGAGGGAAATATGAAAGATAGACAGAAAGAAAGGGAGAGAGAAAAAGAAAGACAGAGAAAAAAAAGAAAGACAGAGCAAAAAAGAGAGAAAGAAAGAGGAAAATATTAAAGATAGACAGAAAAAGAGGGAGAGAGAAAAAAAAGAAAGACAGAAAGAGGGAGGGAGAAAAAGAAAGAGAAAAATAAGAAAGAAAGAGAGAAAAAGAAATAAAGAGACAGAATAAGAAAGGAAGAAAGAAAGAAAGCGAAAAATACAAAAGAAAGAAAGAGAGGAAGAGAGAAAAAAAAGAGAAAAATAAGAAAGGAAGAGGAGGGAGAAAAAATAAAGAAAGAAATAGAGAGAAAAGGAAGAAATAAAGAAAATAGAAAGAAAGCAAGAGAAAAATAAGAAGGTAAGAGAAAATATGAAAGAGAGGGGAGAGAAAAAGAAAGAAAGAAAAATAAGAGAAAAAGAAAGAGAGAAAGAAAGAGGAAAATATGAAAGATAGACAGAAAGAGAGGGAGAGAGAAAAAGAAAGAGAAAAATAAGAAAGAAAGAAAGAAAGAAAGAAAGAAAGAGAGAGAAAAAGAAAGAAATAAAGAGACAGAAAAAGAAAGGAAGAAAGAAAGAGAAAAATACAAAAGAAAGAGAGGAAGATAGAAAAAAAGAAGGAGAAAAATAAGAAAGAAATAAAGAAAGAGAGAAAAAAGAAAGACAGCATCAGAAAAATAAGAAAGAAAGAGGGAGAAAAAACAAAGAAAGAAATAAAGAGAGAGAAAAGGAAGAAAGAAAGAAAATAGAAAGAAAGCAAGAGAAAAATAAGAAAGAAAGAGAAAAAAGAAAGAAAGCATGAGAAAAATAAGGAAGAAAGAGGAGAGAGAAAAAGAAAGAAAGGCAACAACAAGAAATAAATTAAGACAGAAAGAAAGATTACGTTGTATTTACATGCTGTTTATTTGTATTATCTTTAGTTATATTTATAAATACTCAGAATACACACACATTCTGCATCACACACATTTACACACATGCATCTTGACAGATGTGAAGAAGATCCATTTTTACCGCAGGATATATAATTACAATACTTCTGTGAAATATACCTGTCAATAATCCACTGTTCTTTCCAGTGCAGCCTCCCAGAGCAGCCTGTTTCTGTGTTTTTTAACACTTATTTCTTCTTTCCATTTCCCTCCGGCACCAATGGGATCAGTAAAGCGCGATTTATAGTTACTGCAAACCCAAGGCAGTTCCATCTACTCTTACTCTGTTGCTTTGGGATTTACAAGTTATTGCATCTTTTATTTTCCTACAAAAAGGCGCCGTATCCCTCTGCTTGCTTAAAACAGGTTCTACATGGGGAGGGGGGGGGCTCCACTGGCTTTGTGCTGAAAGCTTTTTATTGATGGTTAGTCTGGATTGTTTTGCTCACAACTTGATACAAACAAAAAATATTTCAGGTATCAAATACTGTAATTTTAGGATTACGAATACATAACAAAATGTTCCGCTTTCAGACAATCCCTGCATAGCTTTTGGATGCTATGAATGGATAAAAATGTTGTCATTTAAAGCGCGCTTTGTGATTTTTTTTTTTTAGTTAAAATCCAAAAATGAAAAAATGATATTTGCCTCGTTTTGTCGGTTAGTGCACCAGATAATATATTTATCCCCTTCCTGGTCCTCCAGGGATTTAGCCCACTCCCTGTAACATAAGGTAAGTAGAAGACAAACAGGGTTATTCAAAGAGCTCCGAATTGTGGCCGAAAGGTAACCGAACGCTGAAATTCAGCGTACGGTTACCTTTCCTGGCCATTCGGCTATCCAGAGAGCAGGCAGTTCGCCAAAAGTTGGCGAATTGCCTGCACATACGGTGCCTGTTCGGTGCCTGTTCGAGGGCAGTGAAATCCCCATAGAGAAGCAATGCTTCGTCTATTCAGAGAACAAAAACCAGCAGTGAAAAGTAGCCGAAATGCCCTGCCATTCGGTGGTTTCATTCGACAGGTTTATTCAGGAGAATCCCATAGGCTTCAATGTTAAAAATATTCCCGTTTTAATTCAATATCTAATAAACCGTTCATTATAATATTCTGCAGTAAAAAGTCTCTTTGTTTTCAGATTTTTTTAGGATCTTTTAGGCATTTTTTGGTTTTTTTTGCGAAAATTTATTTTCCGGGTTTTTTTTAATCGTTTTTTCTTTTTTCTAACAGCCCTTTTTATTATCATTCATTGGATCTTATATGTAAATTTCAGACATTTTCGTTCAGTAGTTTCTTTACAAACAGCGTTTCACTTTTCAAACATTCAAGCGTACAGTTGTTTGTTTTTTCACTCCATTCACTGCTGTGTCGGCTTTTTCCGGCAGCTGCTCTGCTCTCTGATCGGCTCCTGCTCGGGTTTCTCCGGCGTGTTCGGCGGGGTTAATCCAGATGTTTTTGTGGGTTTCAGTGTGAGTTCGCTGGGTTTTGCGGTGACTTTCCCTGCACTTCGACGGCCCTGTGATGCTTGCTGAATACACCGCAGGGTCGCCGAAATGGGATCACCAAATCGCACCGAATTGAAGAGAACGAAAAGTCACCGAACGTGCGGTGACTTTTCGATTCTCTTTGAATAACCCTGTATGTTAAATAATTTACTTCTAATTAGTTTACTGAAATAAGCAGCTGATGCAAGGGGGGCCGCGACCGGTGGTCCAGTAAGAGGCCCCATGATTTCCGATGGCTGGCCTGCATACAACACAGTTCTCTCTTCGGTAAAGTCCGTATATCAACATTGTTTCATGAAAATGCTTTGTTCTGTTGACTGGTATTCTTATTTTATTTTACCCAAATCTATCTCAATCAGTCGCGCTAAATGCAGGCAACGACATCAACTGAGTTGTCATTCCCCTCAACTTACCGCATCTCCGAAACAAAAGTTGGCATCACTATAAATATTTAAATGCAAATTCTTCACCAAGTCTCTCTTATCTCGGCGTACCTATATCAAGTGGCATATCAAAGCAATAGAACATGACAAACTAGTTTAGATTCTTAGATGCAGTGACATTCTGTAGAACATCTGCATTAAAATATAATTATGTGTAATGATGCAAACAGCATACTTGACAGAGACGCCGGAGCAGATAGTCGGGGAGAGAAACTCGGGCTAAAAGGTGCGCGACACCTTTTGATTTATGGATTGTGGATGGCAAGTGCTAAATCTTTGATGAAGTGTCTTTATTTTTCGTGATAACCTTTTGAAAAATGTGGGCGCCCAGACAAGTATTCCATTTATTTTTGAGTGCCTTAAGTCGGGAAAAGGTAATTTCGAGACGTTTAGACAAAAAAAAATCCTTAAATCTGTGATTGGATTTTGCATGAGGAGGAAGAGACGCGGAGAGAAGGCTTTAATTAGTCGCGTACGGTGGGTGACTGTGTTTTCTCTGGGATTACTGGTTTCTTATCTCGAATAAATACACGGGTAAAGATATAAGAACGCAGATTGCTGCTGATGGCAAGGTCTTCAGGCAGGGACAGGACATAATTACATAATTAAAATAGAGATACAGATTCGTGAATTGGTGGAATTCTGCAAATTTCTGAAAAATAGCTGGTTTGCAGACTTTTGCAGTACCAGGATATACAGTATATATATATATATATATATATAGTGACAGGTGTGAAAAGGGGCAGGATGATAGACCACCTTTATATTAGCAGGCAGGTGGAGAAAGCCCTTTTCCCTATAGGGTTAAGACTCAGCTGACTGCTGTTTAAGATTGCTCTGCCTTTATAGGTGCTGTGGTTCCCTCTTGTAGAGCAGTCCTTTGACTGGGAGCAGCAAAGGTGGAGACAAGCCCTGAACCGGCCGGGTGGAGTAGAGGTAACATCACTGCTCTGCGTGGAGAGAGCCTGTGGAGAAATGGGTTCAATCCCAGCAAGAGCACCTCTCCAGTAAGTGTCCTTGGGCAAGACACCTAATGGTACACACTCGCCACCCAGGACATACTTGAAAACGAGAAGAGAAATCTCAATGTATCCTTCCTGGTAAAATACTTTCTCAAAAAAAAAAATTACTGAAGGGAAGTACAACCTCTTCATTCTGTGTTTCTGGTAAGCAGTGAGAGACAATGTTTAGCTAGTCTACGAATAAGGAGTAGGCTTTTGATCCATGCCTGTTTTATTTGCTGGTTTATTTTGACACTCTGCCTGTACCATGGCTGGAAAATAAAGTGAACACCTCAAACAGTGAATGATCTGTCCAGTGGCTATATCACAATATATATATATATAATATATATATATATGTGTTTCAGCTGGCAAAAAATAAGGCCATGTGACTTTCTGAATACACTGAATGAGCAGGTTTTTCCACCAATGGGCTTTTTTTATTCCCCAATGGTGCGTGTATATTCCAAGATGGCAATGCCAGTGTTCAACAACATCAAGATGTGCAAGAGTGGTTCAGGGAGCACGAGACATAATTTTCACACATGGATTGGCCACCGCACAGTCCAGACCTTAACCTCATGGAGAAACTTTGGGATAATGTGCTGGAGAAGATTTTGCACAGCGTCTGACTTTCCCATCATCAATACATGATCTTGGCCACAAATTATTGCGACGCTGGACGCAAATAAATGCTGTGACGTTGCATGAGCTTATCGACACGATGCAATGGTGAACCTGTGCTGTAATCAAAGCAAAAGGTGGTCCAACAGAATTTTAGGGAGTGTGCCCTCCAACTTAGATAGCTGTCACATCCTCCAGAGACAGCTAGGAGCAGGGAGTGGTGACATCATTTATCAGGACCATTATATATATATATATATATATATATATATATATATATATAATGTTAGCATTTCACCTCTTAGAAGCTTTTTCAATATAACAGATGCCATTCTTCAAATCTGATGTCATATTCCCATAGTAATTTGGGATTGGACAGATCAGGGTTAGACATTAAGGTTATGGATACAAATTACGGTTAGGACTAGGTTTAGGTCACTATTTGTGCTTGTTTTCGGGTTAAGGTAACAATTATGGTCAGAGTTCACCTATACCTCCCAGAGCGAGTGAAAGGCTCTGGGAAATGTGAGTGGTTTGTTTATTATAAATGTTGAAGATTCTATATACAAGCAGTGTTACGCTAGAATAGCACTTTTTGGTGCTTTATTTACGTGGGGGGTTTTGAGGAGCTGATATTGCACCTGCAAGGAGACCACGATTCACCTAAGAAGGGTTATATGGGGACCCCGGTTGAACAATTCCCCTAGGGGTGCATACTAAAGCCTGTCCAGGCTCATAAATATGTGAGTGAGATAAAACTCCTATTCTTTTTGAACTATAGTTCCCTTGAACATACTGTACCATGAGACTGTGCTATCCTTTTTACTTTTTCATCTATCTTCACCATTCAGCCACATACAGTCCGTGGGAGGATTGCGCCTAACTCACAGTTATTGTATGTTCTTTCATGTCTCCACAAAGGAACACAGACTTTCCCTTCAAGAAGATCTAAAGTTCCAAGGGTTTATTGTAGATATAATTATTTCTTGATGCAAGGTTATTGTCTGGGCTCGTTTTATACCAATCAAAGCAGTCTGAGCAAACCTTGAATACAACATGCATTAGTAGAATGATACAAAATGGCATTATTAATACCTTCGCTTTCAAATGAGAATATCCGTGCATAAATGTAGCAGCACTAATGCCATTTGCTGTACATTTTAAGGCAATCTAGACCTTGAGTCGCATCAATTTGCGGCCGATAAGTAAACACCTTATTCATCTGTTTGTGTATGGTTGTATTTTGCTGTTTCCAGTCTCTAGGATACAAATCCTAAATGGATACATTATCCGAATATCCGATAACAAAAGATTATGCTGAAAGTAAAGTAGCAATGGAAATTTCAATCACGGACATTAATACAAAAGTCCTTGTAAGAGCTGATTTTATTTTTTCACATTTATAAGTGAATGCAAATGGATATTACGTTGTTTTTTTAATTTTTTATCCTTTGCTCATGTTTTTTTTTTTTCTGATGTTTCCGAGCTAGGAAGTTTTTGTCTTTTGTGCTGAAAGCCATAAGATAACAGAATCGTGGGTTCAGCCGATGTTCCGGTTTCAAAAGACGACCTTCGATTTAATTCAGATTAGAATGCCGTCTGTCACCTGTGTTTGAACGACGCTGGTAACAATTGGTCGGGCTGTAGCATCGTCTAACCAATTTGCCGAACCAGCTGTATAACGTGACACACAATAGGATAACCTCGTCCAGAGTCTTGCAAATAATTATATCTATGATTTGAATATATAACGTTCTATATTAATGACCTGTGATTTTGTTTGATCCTTTGTTTGATATCAATTTCTTGACATTTTATAATTAAACACTAGTATGGATTTAACAGGTATGTGATCCGGTGACATATAACGAGTAGCTGATGCTGGCGACGCTGTAGGATGTACTTATTGCTACATGATTGACTGATACATACAGAGCCCCACCAGCTGTCATCAAGGCAAAAGAAAGTTAACACGTGTATACGATGTAAAACGTCGTGGGGACGATCTACTAAATCATGCCCACGTGTTAACTCATAGCATGCGCACGAGGTACACGCAACCGAGTCAGACAGAGGTTTGATTCCCGGCAAGAGCACTTCTCCAGTAACTGTCCTTGAGCAAGACACCTAACGGTACATACTCGCCACCCAGGACATACATAAAAACGAGAGAAATCTCAATGTATCCTTCCTGATAAATACTTTCTCAAAAATAAAGAAAAAAAGAGAGTCCCCTCCCTGCGCCCTCCTACCTTGGGGCGGGGAATAGCTGTAACGAATGGTATAGCGCTCGCTCTGGAATATCGTAGGTAGGATCAAAGAGAGCTGATTTTTCTGACAAACATTTACAACATAAATGGTATTCAAGAGCCTGATTATCAAAGCCCGGGAGTAGGTAGACAACCTTGAGTAGCACTGATGCTCAATTGGTTTCGTGACCAAAAGACAGCTTAGCGTAGATACCAGACATTGAGATACAATAAAACAAGTCTTGGGATCATAGACTGGACTAAGACTCAGATACGCATACAGATTTTCACATTTGTTTGTACATAATGGTTTGTCACGGCATATGAATTGTTCAGGCTGCAGGGCAGTTACATCAGGGAAAAACCTGACATTCATAATCAGACCTGAGCGTGCAGATACCGGATGGTGAGGATCATATGCAGAGCTCACAGCATGATAGATAGACCCACTATAAGGTGCCTTGTGATTAGGTCTTAAGATGGACTGGGTAGCTATCAGAGGCCAGGAGCGTGAGATGGATTGTTCAAGGAGACGGGCAGGTCTCAAAGCTGCATATAAACAACGCAACATCAACCCGTACAAACAAACACCAAAGGGGAAAAACCAGAGAATCGTCAAAAAGGAAGGCCGGGTCAAAATACATAATCAGGGTCCTTAGACAGAAATGGGTTGGCAACAAGTAGCAATAGGCATATTAACAACAGGCGATGCAGGAACTAGACTCCATGTCAGGGTGACGAGGCAACTCCTTGCACCCTGCTTTAAACCCGGCGGCTCCTCACCACACCAGGCCCGCCCCCTCAGACGCTGATCTGCCATCATGGGATGCTGGCACTTGACCAGCCAGTGGCACAGAAACATGCTCCAACCCCCCAGGGAGCACAGCAGGGGCTGAGGACATAACAATAGCCTTTCTTCCTGTCGTTTTAAAGTTTGTTTACTTTTCATTGATCGTATCTCTCTTCTCTTCTCCATCACCTTCTCACAAGAATTTGGACACATGCCGGCTCGGAGCGAGGCTAGAGTGGTCAAGAATGTGCCGTAGGGCTAACATGCCCTCATCTAGATACTGGGATAACATATTGAGGCAATAGTTGAGTTTCACACTTGCAATCAAATAAGAATCATCGCGCAATGACGGAAGATCGCCTGGAAGGGAGGGGATCCGTTCGGATCCCTCTCCCTCCCGATCGGGAAGGAGCAGTGCCACAAGCCAGGCACCACTTAAAAGGGGAGAGTCTCCCCTTTTAAACAGTGCCTGGCTTTAACCCCTAAGGCTAGGGTCAGAGTGGGGCAGTCGGAACGCGCGTGCAGGCGCACTAAATCACGGCGGCAGTAGCAGCACATAACGGCCAATGACGGCCAATATACGCAGTACGTGCGTACAAAAGTGCGCCGACACCACGCAACCGGCAAATGAACGCATTTTTCTCAGAACGTGAAACCGCTGCTACAGACGTACAGAGTGCGCTGCGGCCGCATGGCAGCGTGTGTGCGTGATTAGGAGACGTCAGACGCTGCTAGTGTGCGGCCTACATAACGTTCAAACAGCCGGATTTCCCTAGAATTGCGTTGGTGAGTACCTGCGACTGTGCGACTGTGGTCGTCTGACCACTTAAGCGTATTCCGTGAAAAAATGCGTGCGCACGCATCGACGTACATTTTGACGGTGGCCGCAGAAAATGCGCTCATCTGTCCCTAGCCTCAGGCACCAGGTCGCACTTCAGCGCCTTGAGGCGCCAAAGTGCGGCCTAGCTCTGGTGGGGGCCGCCATCTTGAATGGCGACTCCAACCCCTGGGTCCCCCCTCGCTGCCCGACATTATCACGCATAGTGTGATGACGTCAGATAGACGGGGAACCCCTGAGCATGGCCTTTCGAATGATACCCAACATGACCAGGTATAAAGTTAAAATATAATTTAAAAAAATAAAAATATAATAAATAAAAAAAAAAAGTGTTTTTTTTGTGTTGTTTTTATTAATGCAGCAATATTGTTCACATTTCAATTATAATGTGGACAATGATGCTGCACTAATGATTTTTTTCTATGGGGTGCGTTTGCTAAAAATCACGTAATTCCCCCAGAGAATGTAACAAGTCCCCATTTCTAATTTTTGTACAAGCGCACCCCATAGAAAACATAACCGCAAACGCTCATGTGCTAAAATGTTAAAAAAAACACTTTACATGCTGCAGATGATTAAAAATTCTGATTTTATTGCATTTTTTGTTATAATATACAGGCAGGACATGAGGTATACATATAAAAATGATATATTATGAATCTGCCGAGTCTGCCGGAAAGAACGATATATAATATGTCTGGGCCATATAATAAAATGTGGCTTTAAATCGCGTTTAAACATGATGAGCGAAAGCGGTAAAAATTAGCTCAGCACAGAGGTGTGAAATGTCTCAGCAGCGAAAGGGTTAATGTCGAGTGTGGAAATGGACCTTTTGTTTTTGGAATTTTAACGCCAGAGTTATTCATGCTGTGAGCTATAACAAGGGATCGATCATCTCATGTGCCTTGTTTCTGATTAAAAGGTGTGTTTTTCTTTATTTTTTTTCTATACCAGTTTAGTTTGACTGTTTTGCCCTAAAATGTGCAATTCCTATCAAATCACCCGGCAACTCAACACTTAAAGAAGAGCTGATGACAGCTCCTTGATGAAGAGACTCCTTACAGTTATAGAAAAGATAATCTGAATTTCAGTGAGTTACACACACACACATATATATATATATATATATATATCAGCACAGTATAAAGCATGGCATCCATAAGAGTGTAACATCATTCACCATGTTCAAGACAGAATGAAACTTTTTGCTCACAGATAAACTGAAGGATCACTCTACTCCTGGCCACTTTATCTTTTTAAAGATGTGAGGTTATTGGTCATTAGTGACGTCAGCACGCAGACTGCTCCGATATCACTCTGTGAGACCACCCGCTGTAACGAGTGGTCTCAAAGAGGCAGCCGATGGATCGAATCTGTGCATGCGCGTGCAGCTCTAATCCATTGTTCTGCGCAGGCGTTACGGAACTTGTGTATCTATGTAAAGTGCCTAAGAACTCTAGCGGTGCACAATTTGTTGCTCCTTCAATACACATGTTGCGTAGGAGCGCAAGCTCATTACTTCCTAAAGCTCAACCTCTCAAAAACTGAACTTCTAATCTACTCTCCCTCTAAAACCTCAATTCCCGTGCCCATTTCCCTAAAGGTGAATGGTGCCACCATTACTTCTACCTCTCAAGCTCGTTGCCTTGGGATTTTCTTGGACTCCAATCTATCCTTTACTCCTCACAATCAATCTCTAACCAAATCTTGTTACTTCCACCTAAAAAACATTGCACGCATCCGTCCCTTTCTTAATCAGGACTCTACTAAAATGCTTATCCAAGCTCTTATTATCTCCCGCCTTGACTACTGCAACCTCCTTCTCTGTGGCCTTAAGAGATCCCAGATTACCCCTCTGCAGTCTGTTATGAATGCCTGAGCCAGACTCATACACCTCACCTCCTGCACCTCTCACACCTCCCCCCTTTGTCAATCTCTACACTGGCTCCCTGTTTCTTTTAGAATCAATTTCAAAATACGGTTGCTCACATACAAAGCTCTCCATAACCGCACCCTGCCTACATCTCCTCCCTTATTAGCGGGTATATCCCTTCCTGACCACTTCGCTCTGCCAATGATCTGATGCTATCAGTTCCTTGTACCCACACGCCCAACTCTCGCCTTCAGGACTCCCAGAACATAAGACTCTCCCAGTCTCTCCAGTCCTTTAAGAAGTCTCTGAACACATTATTTTAGAGAAGCCTATAGGCTCACACCATGATCTCCCCACTGTCATGTCCTGCTCCTCTTCCCATTCAGCCCTCCTGCAACCCGTCATTTCACCTACCCTATTCACCCTCATCTTATGTGTCACCCCTCTCCCTCTTAGATTGCAAGCTCTCGAGCAGGGTCCTCCCTCCTTCTGTTCTGCGTGTGTAATGTGTATGTATATTTGTTATTCTGTCTCTCCCATTGTACAACGCTAAGGAATTTGTTGGCGCTTTATAAATACTTGTAACTGTAACATCGTGGACATGATGCCTCTAGTCTGCGCAACTCCGCGTGCAGAATATCACAAGCTGGGGCTGCTCAGAGTCTGCCAGCACGTGCCGCGATCTGCTGCAGCGATCAGGAACCTTGTACCCAAGCAGCAGCAGACATACGGGTGCCCCCCGATCCGGAATTAGTAAAATCCAGACTGCTCCAAAAATTCTGTTTACCGTAGTCTCCTGGATCTGAAAATTCCAGATAAGGGGTGCTGGACCTGTGTTAGATTTCCGTTCCTTCACCTGTCAAAATCCTAAATGTACCAGAAAGGATGTGTGCTTAGGTGCATGCGACAAAAATCTATCCAAAGTGAAATTCTCTTTCACGGGCGGCGAGCTCCTCACGTGAAGGGCTGCCCTTCAATCTCCATGTTCCTTGTTTAGAGTTATGAATAATGTCTGTCACCGGAGCAGACAACAAAATTTGTCACCAAACCAAGTTGTGTTGGGAATGCACACCTTATAAATAATAATGATTAAGATAAAAAGCCTGGCTGTTTTATAAGGACACAACAATGCAAGCTTTTTAGCAACTGAGAGGTCGGTCAACAATTGGTGTTTCGGGACCAGCATACCCTTGATATACGGACGTAAACTCTGTCACTGATACAGCTATTAATCTGAGGAAGAAGCAGACAGACACCTGCTGATTCAAGATAATGCTCTGGCTCGCCAAAGTTTAATAGGATAATCTATTGAAAAATAGAGTTCCCTTTCTTAGCCCTTACCCCCTTAACGTCGCAGGACGCGCTATGACATCCACGCAGTGGTGGCCCTTGAAGATGGGGAGCAAACAAGTCAGAGGCGGATCCAGGGGGGGCAACGGGGCAATCCCCGCCCCGAGATACCAACACGCCGCCGCCAGCCATTTTTCTCCCTACGAGAGGCTGCCGGCATGCAGCATGCCGCTCGCCTGGGAACCATCTGACCAGCGCAGCCGCAATCTCGCGAGATCGCAGAGTTTACATGAACTCTGGGATCTTGCGAGAACGTGGCTGTGCTGGTCAGGTGGTTCCCAGCCGAGCGGCCAAGCCACCAGTGATTCCTGTAATTGTCCGGATTGGCATCATAGTAAGCTGTGATGTTCAGCCCAGTTTTGCGATTAAGGCTGTTCATATATCGCTGAAATGTGGGACCATGAAGATCACTGTCACGCTGGTCTGTGACAAACTGATAGGCGTGAATCATCTCGTGTAAGAGAGATTCAACCAGGGTCTTACTGGATGCTGATCCTAGGACTGGCTCGCTTAGCAAGATCTTGCAGAAACCGCTTGAAGAATAATATTTGGTATGTCCTGCACGTAGCATCATTCGCTTGCTCCACTCAACTTTCACATGGCTCAGTCTCCCATGGAAGAACATCTCATTGAGCTGCTGGAAGAGAAAATTGAGCTCATCTTTCTGTGTTCGGATTTTCTGTAGCGGTTTAAACTTGGGTCGCTCTCTGTCAGATTTCTGTCTGTCCATGTTGGCTACACTTGTTGATCTGAGCAGAGGTTCAGGGGAGCCTACTACAGACCAGTGACCTGTGATGTCATAAAGCACAATCCAATCACAGAGCAGGTCACAATTAGGGATGAGCCGAACACTCCCCGAGTTCGGTTCGAAGCCGAACCCGAACTTTCCAAATGTTCGGATCCGAACCTGAACTCGAACCCCATACAAGTTCAATGGGGCTGAAAATTTGGTTTTTAGAGTGCCCTCCAAGAGGGCATATATGCTAGATATTTGTCATAAAAAGTTTATGGGGGTCTGGGTAGTGCCCTGGGGGACAGGAAACAAGGACAAAGAGTAAAAAAAAAAGTTTTTAAAGGGACAGTGAGTTTTCCATGAAATAAGGGTTAAAAATAAAAATGAAAAATTGCTTCAAATATCGTGCCTAGGAGGTCCCCATAACCTGCCCGTGAAGTGGCGGATTTCTAGGATGTATAGAAATATGTAAAAGCCAAAAAATGACATTTCAAATGACGCTTTTCCTTTAATCTATCCATAAACAACTGCTTGGGGCGGCAGTCTGTATGAAAAGATGAGACATTTTCGGACACGCAGAAAAAGTTAACAGATTTTTTGGCGGTGAAAAGCAGGAGAATGACTGGAGAATGGAAAATTCTAGACCAAATAACCGATTTGGAATGTGAGAAAAACGGGAGAATTTTTCTGGTTTGGCTATTTTGACCTAGAATTTTCTCTTCAGTCATTCTCCTGAGTTTCACCTTTCTCTGAATAACCCTGTCAGGGTTAATCAGAGAGCGGTGTAGAGCAGCAGAATGACTGGAGAATGGAAAATTCTAGGTCAAAATAGCCAAACCAGAAAAATTCTCCCATTTAGGCTAGGGTCAGACTAGCGAATTTTTAACATGCGTTTAGGCGCACTTAATCACGGCCGCACTAGCAGCAAATGACGGGCAATGAAAGCCAATATACGAAGTACGGTCGCACGAAAGTCCGGCTCCGCAACGCAAGTGGAAAATGAACGCATTTTTTCGAGAACGCAGAACCGCTAGTATTGACGTACAGAGTGCGCTGCGTCCACTAGCGGCGTGTGTGCGTGATTTGGAGACGTCAGACCCTGCTCATGTCCGGCCAACATAACGTCCAGACACCCAAAGTTTCCTGGTTTAGATCTGTAAAAAATCACGCACAAAATGCGCATCGTATGACCGTTTTCGCGCATTCCGTGAAAAAATAAGGCAATGCGTTCGGACGCACTTTTTGACAGTCGCTGTGAAAAATGCGTTAGTCTGACCCTAGCCTTATCTCACTTTCTAAATCGGCTTTTTGGTCCAGATTGTTCTCTTTTCCTGCCATTCTCCTGGTTTTCACCTTTCTCTGAACAACCCTGAGAGAGAGGTGAAAGCCAGGAGAACTGGCAGGAGAAGAGAACAATCTAGACCAAATAGCCAATTTGGAAAGTGAGTTAAATGGGAGAATTTTTCTGGTTTGACTATTTTGACCTAGAATTTTCACTTCTCCAGTTATTCTCCTGCTTTTCACCGCTCTCTGAATAACCCTGTGAATGTTTAATCCCGAGGTGAAAAATAACATTGCTTAAGGCTGGGGTCAAACGAGCGCAGTTATCACGTCCGTGTTGCCGCACATTTGTATGTCAGCCAAGCACTCCGGGACCACGGCGGAGCAATTAGATGTCATCGCGGCGGCGCGATGACATCTAATTCAGGCACCCCCCCGCATGTGCGGAGGAAGCGCCTGAAAGGGAGGGGGGAGGTCCTTCGGACCTCTCTCCCTCCCGATCGCCAGGGGGCAGAGGGTTAATCCAGGCACCGTTTGGAAGGGCACAGCCTGCCCTTCCAAACGGTGGCTGTGATTAACCCCTGGGGAGCCGGATCATGAATCGGCGCTGAAAAGCGCCAGATCGTGATCCTCTCCTGGAGCTGGTCGACATCTTGGATGTCGGCCAAGCCTCCAGGAACTCCCCCTGAGGACTGGCGTCATCGTGCATAGCACGATGACTCCAGTCCTGGAGTTAACCCCTATCCAATGAACCCCCTATCTCCCGATACGTGGCAGCTAGGGGTTAATGTTTGATATCGCCGGATCGGCCAGAGCATGGCCTTTCCAAGGATACCAAACATGAGCATGAAATATGTTTTAAAAAAAATAAAAAATAAAAATATATTTAAAAAAATTCTAAAAAAAATAAACAATTTTTTTTTGTTTTTTGTTTTGTTAATGCAGCAATATTGTTCCCATTTCAATTATAATGTGAACAATAATTCTGCACTAACGATTTTTGTATGCGGTGCATTTGTTAAAAAAAGTGAAATTTTCCCCCCAAAAAAATGTAACGAGACCCCATTTCAAATTTTTTTAACAAGCGCACCCCATACAAAATATAACCGCAAACGATCGCATGTTAAAATGTGAAAAAAAACACTTTACACATAATAAATTATTGAAAATTCAAATTTTATTGCATTTTTGTTATAATATACAGACATGACATAACGTATACATATAATAATGACATATTATGAATCTGCCCAGTCTGCCGGAAAGAACGATATATAATATGTCTGGGTCACATATCAAAATATGGCTACAAAACGCGGTTAAACATGATGAGTGAAAGCGGTAAAAATGACCTCAGCACAGAGGTGTGAAAAGCCTCAGCAGCGAAAGGGTTAAATGCAGCATATTAGGATGTTTTAGGGAAATTAATTCTCAAATCTCAATCAGAAGCAGACACCACCCCACCCTCAGTATGGTGTACAATGTATCAAATTGATTACCAGACTAAAAACACCTGGTGAACATGCAAAAACCAATATCAGTAATGCTGAAAAAAGGTGCAACAGTGCTTAATAGCAGTTCTTAATAACAGTTTATAATATCATTTTCTTAAATGTAGGTGCAGCAGTGCTTGATAACAGTTTATACTATCATTTTCTTAAAAGTGCACGTGCTTGGAGTTGAAGTTCAATATATGAAAAAAAGTGCTCTAGTATATAATTGTCCAATACTCAAGAAAATCGGAGAGAGGAATGTGTTGATCTTCTCTAAAGTGCTGGTCTCGAATTCGTTTATTCATCAGAGTTCCTCAAAGAAAACACATCAGAGAACAATAATAGTGCAGATAGTCATCACAGGGTTGGTCAAAAAGTTTTTAGCCAAAGTATAGACCACTCACATTTGTGGGAGCCCACAAGGTCCCGGCTCAAGGAAAGAAAGCCTTTGGCCAAATACAGGGTGGCACTCCCCTTCTTTCATCCGTAATAAATACAGTTCTGGAGCCTCACGATATTTAGGCTCAATGGAAATAGCCTTGGGCACTCTTAAAGGTGGAGACCCAATCCCCTTTATCTCGACGACAGATGTTCCATGCAAAAAATAAATAAATAAATCGGAGAAAGTGGCGAATATTGGGTTATAAAACCAGTCTAATTTATTAAAAGCAAACTATAAAAGAATAGGACAGAAAGTCTACCGAGACGCGTTTCGGCTTAAAAAAGCCTTCCTCAGTCGGTATGAAACTCGAAAATGTCCATATAAGTGCAAAGTAGCAATGTAAATTTTTTTTGGACATTTTAGAGTTTCATTGGACTCAGTAGCACTCATATAAATACATGTTAAGCTTCGTGTCTAGCCTCATCCAATGAGATATATATAAACCCCAATAAAATCTCCCCCTACCCTCCCACACCTAAATCTAGAGTTATATTCCCAAAAATTAAATATATATTACTTATAAACATATAATAAAAACCTGTCTACTCCACCCTAGCCTATATTTATTGTTAAACCCCTTAAAATTTGGGGGGATTTAATGCTATATTTCGGATAAGGTGTGTTAGGGGGGGATTGGACGGGGGGTTGCCATTGTTTATTACATGTTTAAACGAGGGAGGGTATTTATATTTAAAGTATTATTTGCAAAGAGCGATGGAATTTCCACATGTTGCAGATACGGAAAACACCTGCATATTGTTAATATCTCTCTGTATATATACATACAAACAGTACAATTTTCTCAGCACTCACGCTTTAAAACTCACTTTTGGAAGGTGCCGCGGTGCCAGAAGATCCTCAGACATATGTTATATTAACCAGATAAGGAGCACTCACGGACTTAGAAAAAATAAAATGTTTGCTTTATTAGGAAGTCATTAAAAAAATCTACGTTTCGGCTCAAACAAGAGCCTTCATCAGGAATCATATATTTGTATATATGTGTATCTATAATATAATTGAGTAAGGCTTGGCGTGTCCGTCGCCAAGCCTTACTCTGCGCATGCGCGCGCAACCAGCGGCGGTTGGTTGCGCGCATGCAACCGCCACGGCACGAGCCGGCTGTGCGCTCGCCGCGGCGGTTACAAGATGCACACAGCAGCCGGGTAGAGGCTGCGCTCGCAGCCTCTACCCGGCTGCCGCGCGCATCCATCCCCGAGCGGCGAAGGGAAAGTTCCCTCGCTTCCGCTCTTTGAAGGACCCAAGACCGCGGCTTGGGTCCTTCAACGACCGGAAGCGGGGAAACTTTCACTTGCACGCTCGGGAAGGTAAGTATGAGGAGCTCATGGGGCGGCTGTCCGAATGCCGATAGAGCATTCGAACAGCAGCCCCATGTCTGAGCTGGGGCATATAGCCATGAGAGGTGGGGGCAAATATCTGAGAGGTGGGGGCAAATATCCATGAGCTGGGGCATATATCCATGAGAGGTGGGGGCCAAATATCCATGAGCTGGGGCATATATCCATGAGAGGTGGGGGCAAATATCCATGAGCTGGGGCATATATCCATGAGAGGTGGGGGCCAAATATCCATGAGCTGGGGCAGTATCCACGTACTGGGGCAGTATCCACGAGCTGGGGCAGTATATCCACGAGCTGGGGCAGTATATCCACATGCTGGGGCAGTATATCCACGTGCTGGGGCATATATTCACGTGCTGGGGCAGTACATCCACGTGCTGGGGCAGTATATCCACGAGCTGGGCAATATCCACGAGCTGGGGCATATATCCACGAGCTGGGGCATATATCCACGAGCTGGGGCAGTATATCCATGAGCTGGGGCAGTATATCCACAATAGACTGCCCTCTGGGCAGGCTTTCCACCTTGTATTTTAATAATTAGATACTGGATTAATACAGTTATATAAAGGTTTACTTAAGGGTCTATTCACAAAGCACCAAAATCTTGTGCAACTCAGTTCTTTGCTTTTTGCAGCATTTCGTCTCGGATTGTCTATTCCATTTCATCGAAAATATGCAGTGTTATTCAAAGAGATTCGAAAAGTCACCGCACGTTCGGTGACTTTTCGTTCTCTTCAATTAGGTGCAAATCGGCTTTCCCATTTCGGCCACCCTGCGGTGTATTCAGCAAGCCGCCGGAAAAAGCCGACACCGCAGACGAGTGAAGTGAATAAATTAGAAAAACAGTTTGCTTGAATGATTGAAAAGTGAAACACTATTTGCAAAGAAACTACTGAGCGAAAATGTCTGAAATTTACATATGAGGTCCAGGGAATGATAATAAAAAGGGCTGTTACAGAAAAAAGAAGTTAACTTAAAAAATAAAAAGAAAAATGCTTAAAAGATCCTAAAAAATCTATAAATAAAGAGACTCTTTACTGCAGAATATTATAATGAACGGTTTATTGAATTAAAACGGGAATATTTTTAACATTGAAGCCTATGGGATTCGCCTGAATAAACCTGTCGAATTAAACCACCGAATGGCAGGGCAATTCGGCAACTTTTCACTGCTGTTTTTTGTTCTCTGACTAGCCGAAGCATTGCTTCTCTATGGGGATTTCACTGCCCTCGAACAGGCACCGTATGTTCAGGCAATTCGCCAGGATTTGGTGAATTGCCTGCTCTCTGGATAGCCAAATGGCCAAGAAAGGTAACCGAATGCTGATTTTCAGCGTTCGGTTACCTTTCTCCAGCCATTTGGATCTCTTTGAATAACCCTGATGGTGAATTCACTTTTTAGTGGATGGTCACCACATTTTGCTGAAAATGGAGCCGACGAAGCAGTTATCAGACGTCAGTGAAAGTCCTCGAATTGCACCAATAACCTCCAAATTGCGCCAAAATTTCATGTGTGAACTCCACCGAACTAAAGATAAAACCTCCTAGTTGGAGTTTAAATTAATATAAGGTATTGAAAAGGCATCTAAATAAAAGGAAAGGTGCTTTAAAACATAATAAAATGTCTGATAATAAACAAAATACAAAAACATGGTTAAAAAAAAAAAATAAATACAAAAAGCTGTTTTAAAATTTTTTTTAATTCAGGAAGCTTTTTGTAAAAAATTAAAAGTTTAATTAGCGCGCGTAAATTAACGCTGGTATTACAATCCGAGTGCATTTTTTCATCCGTCAAAAAATAACGTGAGTAAAATAGACGCGCAAAAACGCGCGCGCATCAACGTGCGCAGAAATTGGTGTGTGGACTGTTTTTTCACGCGATTCAATCAATCAGAATTAAGAACCACAATTGTCTCCCGTTCAGTTTTTGCGCATGCCAAAGTCAATCTGACTATATATGCTGCAGCAATAATAAAAACACGCACAACTTCTCCATTTTATTGTTTGGGTATGTGTAGAATGTGTAACTATACGTTGCTGTATTTTTTTTTCGGGCTGGTGTATTTGGTTTCGGCCAGAACGTTCAGATTTGCCGTTAACACCAGCTTTTAAGAGACGTTAAAATTATGCGCGCAAACGTTGTCCGTTAAAATGTGCACATAGATTGTAATACCATCCGCATTTGCGCTCACAATGTTAAGTATAGGACGCGCAAAGTACATTACGCTCGCAAAGGGTTCGCACAGGTTCACCCGCATTAGATGTTAACGCGCATTTTTCGCCCGGACGCTGTAATCCGATGTTCTGCGCAAAGGGTTTTGCCCCCTTGCGTTAATATGTTTTTGCACACGCGTTAACCTTTGCGCGAAGAATGCAATGGAGCCCTCTGTCTATACAAATCCTACAACTATTTCTTTGGATGTTATTATGCAATAATTGGTAGTTAATTGTATTTAATTAGAAGAATATTGATTTTAGAAAATTGATTTTACAAATGTCTTCCAACTGACATCCTCAACTCATACTGATGTTCTTCATCAGGGTCATTACACTTCCCTCCACTTACAAAATATCCGATTTCCTTGGCATTGCAATTTTCTTCTCAAGCACAATGTGTTAATTCTGAACATTGGATTGATTATCCCTCTGCTAAAAGAAATCAGATAATTGCTTACAAAATAAGAAAGATGGTTACAGAGACTGCTTATGCTTTAAAGGTAATAAAGCGTAATATACTTTAAAGGAGTCATTTTCTTTAGGATACCTTAAATAGTGTTTATCCCTCAGGCGACAGAAGAAAAAGAGCCGCGGAAACTGCTCCATTCATAAGGATGACTCCTGGCAGAAATGGCGCTTTAAGGAAAACTGACCATTGAACACCCACAAAATCTCTACAATGACTAATGGCCAGAAGAGTATATGGGCGAAATGCGTCGGCAGGGTTTTACCGTCAAAGATGAATGGTTTCTGCTAATTAACAACAGAAGACGACCTAGGAATACATGGAGACTTGATGCTTCAGTGTGTCCACGCAGGCAACGTTCACATCATTCTTGATGCTATCAACGAGCTTGTTGTCTAAGTGTCAAGAATGAATTTAAATCACTGTAATTAATGGTTTATTAATTAGTATTTTATTAGAAGTTACACCCGAGATTTCATTCTTCGTTTTTTAAAAGAACTACTTTTCTAGATCAAGACCCCTTAACCTGAGTATACCCCATAACCACTGCTATGAGAAGGAGATCACACCATACCCACAGGTTTTTCACATGGGGACTTCTACCTAGCAAGCTGAATAAGGCACTCATAAAAATAAAATACAAACTTATTACATAACCCAATACTCAAACCCTGTAAAACGTTTGAGACATTTGTGTTTTAGTGAGGCCAGAATAAGCATATGACTGTGACATTACACATTAGCTACCACATGACACCAAAAAAATGTCACCAATCTACAGTCTTGCTACTGACATGCCCAGACATTTCATTGGGTACACTGGGAAAAATCCATCCATGTGACGTCAAAACAAATGGTCACAAGTCAAGGCCAGACATTCCACTGGCTACACTGGGGCAAAAAAATCCATTCACATGACACCAAAAAAATGGTAACTGTTCAGCAGTCAAGAACTGACATGTCAACAGGTACACCTGGTAAAATTGCCTAACACTTGCCAGTATAAGCATGGTCACTGATCAACAGTCAGGTCCAAACAAGCCATTGAGTACATTGGGACAAATGTCGTCCACCTCACGGCATAAACATGGTCACTGATCAACAGTCAAGCCCAGATATGCCTTTGGGTACAATTGGGAAAAACATCCATCCACATGACACCAAAAAATGGTCACTGATTAGCAGTAAGGCCCTGACAAGCCATCGGGTACACCGAGAAAAATGCCAAACACATGACAGCATAAGCATGGTCACTGATCGCCAGTCAGGCCAAGACAAGCAATTGGATATCCCAAGTTGTGGGCTGGGTGGCAGAATGTCCCAAACCAAGCCCTCTGTTGACTCAGCCCTGTCCACATTCAACCCAGCCCAATTCATGTCAGGAATAGGTCATGTCATGTCATTTCATAAGGCCTCGCCCCCCCCCCACAGGGCTGCCATTAGAAATTGTGGGGCCCATTACCGAACCACTGGTTGCCCCCCAACAATCCCCCTTAAATCACCCTTTTATCTGCCCCTGCAAACAATAAGGGGTTAATTAAGCAAACTATATTCAGCACTAGCAAGCGTATCACAGAGCTCCACAGCAAAAAACTCACAGTACTGTGCAGTGTGTATGAGCGTACTACAGAGCTCCACAGCAATAAAACTCACAGTAATGTGCAGTGTGTATAAATGTATCACAGTGCTCCACAGCAATAACACTCACAATAATGTGCAATGTGTATGAGTGTTAGGGATGAACCGAACACTCCCCGAGTTCGGTTCGAGCCCGAACTTCCCATTTGTTCTGGACCGAACCCGAAACCGAACCCGAACCCCCATGCAAGTCAATGGGGTTGAAAATTCGGTTTTTTGGAGTGCCCTCCAAGAGGGCTTATATGCTACATATTTGCTATAAAAGGTGTATGGGGGTCCGGGTAGTGCCCTGGGGGACCGGAAACAAGGACAAAAAGTAAAAAAAAAAACGTTTTTAAAGGGACAGTGAGTTTTCCATGAAATAAGGGTTAAAAATAAAAACGAAAAATTCCTTCAAATATCGTGCCTAGGAGGTCCCCATAACCTGCCCGTGAAGTGGCGGATTTCTAGGATGTATACAGACACTTAAAAACAAAAAAATGACGCTTCATATGACGGTAAATGCTTTTCCTTTAATCTATCCATAAACAACTGCTTGGGGCGGCAGCCTGTATGAAAAGACATATTAGGACGCGCAGAAAAAGTTTAGTGTTTGTTTGGGCTAAATTATTGTGAAACTTATGCAGGCTTTGGATGAAAGTAACAATAGGTGCTTTAAAATTGGGCTTTTAGCGTCGGCAACAGTGCCGTCACACCGTAAACCCTCTGAGGATATGAATCTGATACAGGCGTCAATGGCAGTGCAACCAGATATTGTGCCTTTAGTGCCAGGCATGCAAGTACTATCATACAGTAACCCCTCTGTGGTTTTGTGGAAGAGTGCAGGGGTGGACCATGCGGTCCTATATTAAAAAGATATGAATCTGGGAATGGGCGTCAGTGCAACCAGATATTGTGCCTTTAATGCCAGGCCATCAAGTATCATCATACAGTAACCCCTCTGTGGTATTGTGGAAGAGTGCAGGGGTAGACCATGTGGTCCTATATTGAAAAGTTTTTGATCTGGGGGTAATGGGCGTCAGTGCACCCAGATATTGTGCCTTTAATGCCAGGCCATCAAGTATCATCATACAGTAACCCCTCTGTGGTATTGTGTAAGAGTGCAGGGGTGGACCATGTGGTCCTATATTGAAAGGTTTTTGATCTGGTGGTAATGGGCGTCAGTGCACCCAGATATTGTGCCTTTAATGCCAGGCCATCAAGTATCATCATACAGTAACCCCTCTGTGGTATTGTGTAAGAGTGCAGGGGTGGACCATGTGGTCCTATATTGAAAAGTTTTTTGATCTGGGGGTAATGGGCGTCAGTGCACCCAGATATGGTGCCTTTAATGCCAGGCCATTAAGTATCATCATACAGTAACCCCTCTGTGGTATTGTGTAAGAGTGCAGGGGTGGACCATGTGGTCCTATATTGAAAGGTTTTTGATCTGGTGGTAATGGGCGTCAGTGCACCCAGATATTGTGCCTTTAATGCCAAGCCATCAAGTATTATCATACAGTAACCCCTCTGTGGTATTGTGGAAGAGTGAAGGGGTGGACCATGTAGTCCTATATTGAAAAGTGTTTTTTTTTTAATGGGCGTCAGTGCAGCCAGATATTGTGCCTTTCATGGCAGCAAGTGCCCTCACACCGTAACCCTTTTGTGGTATTGTGGAAGAGTTCAGTGCTAAAGGTTTTGTGAATGCAGAAGAGGACATCCCCTATCTATTCCATTACTTCAGCATCAGGGGATTGATAGCTGCTGATCCAGGACTGATTAATTTTTATAAATGTCAACCGGTCTACAGAGTCAATGGAGAGACGCACTCTTTTGTCTGTGACAAAACCTCCAGCGGCACTGAACGTCCTTTCGGAAAGCACACTCGATGAAGGGCAACCTAGTAGCTGCATAGCATATTGGCTAAGTTCTGGCCAGTGATCCAATCTCAACACCCAGTAAGCCAGTGGATCATCTGCTGGAAATGTATCCAGGTCTGCCCTTGCCCCTAGGTAGTCCTGCACCATATGGTGAAGACGCTGGCAATGGGTGCCTACATTTGACGTCCCTGGGCGTTGAGGACTAAAAATTTTTAAAAATGCATCAGTCAAGCGGCCCTGGCCTTCACCACTATTCCTCTGATCACCTGCAGCCTCAGAAGCACGTGTGTCAGCACTTGGTAATCTAACAGTGCCTGGAAAGGTGTTACACAAGTGTCGCTTTAGAGCGTCCTCAAGTTTTTTCATCCTGTGCTCCCTCTGTGTGGGCAGGATGAGTTTTGCAACTTTACCCTTGTATTGTGGATCAAGAAGGGTTGCCAACCAGTAATGATCCCTCTCCTTGATAGCACGAATCCTGGGGTCCTTTAGCAGGCTTTGCATCATTAGGGAGCCCATGCAGCGTAGGTTGGAGGTGGCATTAGCTGCCGAGTCTTCCTGGTCAATGAGGATGACCGTATCGTGCACTTCCTCCTCCCAGCCACGCACAAGCCCTTCTGTTTCTGGGCACACAAAACCCTGCCTTGAGGAATCCCCACCTTCAATGCCCCCACTATTTAAATAGTCCTTCTCCTCCTCATCCTCCTCCTGTCTGATCTGAGTAGGACCCGCTGGAATGCTGTCTGCGGAAAGACTGGGGCCTTGAGAGCTAGGGAAGGCATCCTCTTCCTCCCGCTGCTCTGCCTCTAGAGCCACATCTATAATTCCCCGCAGAGTGTGCTCCAGCAGGAACACTAAAGGAATTGTGTCACTGATGCATGCACTGTCCCTGCTCACCATCCTCGTTGCCTCCTCAAATGGTGACAGTACAGTGTATGCATCCTTGATCATCAGCCACTGCGGGGGGGGGGAAAAACAAGTTGACCTGAACCTGTCCTTGTGCCATACTCACACAGGTACTCGTTGATGGCCTTCTGCTGCTTGTGCAGACGCTGCAGCATTGCTAATGTCGAATTCCACCTGGTGGGCATGTCACAGATCAGACGGTTTGTGGGAAGGTGGAATTCTCTTTGAATTTCTGCCAGGCGAACGCTTGCTGGGAATGACCGTCTGAAGTGGCTGCATGCTTTTCTGGCCTAGATGAGAAGCTCTGGCAGCCCTGGGTACTTGGTTAGGAAACGCTGTACCACCAGATTTAGGACGTGTGCTAGGCATGGTACATGCGTCAATTTATACTTGCGTAGGGCGGAGAGAAGGTTGCTGCCATTATCGCAGCCGATCATTCCCAGCTCAAGCTGGCGTGGTGTTAACCATCTCTGCACCTGCCCCTTCAGAGCTGACAAAATTTCTGACCCGGTGTGGCTCCTGTCCCCTAAACAAACCAGCTCAAGCACAGTATGGCATCTTTTTGCTTGAGCCATTGCGTAGACCCTGTCAGGAGTGGGTTTAACTGCCACTTCGCCAGAGACAGAGAAGGAGGAGGAGGAGGAGGAAGAGGTGGTTGTGGTGGAGCAGACAGACCTCATACAAGCAGCTTTCTGGAGGCATGGTGGATGAACAAGCTCCAGCACAGAGCCCCGTCTTGGATCCCTCCCAGCTGCAATCAGAGTTACCCAGTGTGCCGTGAAGGAAATGTAATGACCCTGTCCATGCTTGCTGGACCACGTGTCTAAAGTGACATGCACCTTGCTGCTGACTGCCTTTCCCAATGACTGGATAACATTGTCTTCCACGTGCTGGTATAGTGCTGGAATGGCCTTGCGTGAAAAGTAATGGTGTTTTGGAACCTGCCACTGTGGTACAGCGCATTCAGCAAATTCACGGAAGGGAGCAGAGTCCACCAGCTGGAAAGGCAGCAGCTGCAATGCGAGTAATTTTGCTAAGCTGGCATTTAGACGCTGTGCTTGGGGATGGTTGGGACTATATTTTTTCTTTCGCTGCAGCAGCTGCGGCAACGTAATCTGACTGCGTAAATCTTCAGCTACTGGGATGATGTCACATTCTGAGGAAGGACCTGCTGGTACATCCATTACTGTAGCATCATCCTTGTCAGTGGAGGTTGTAGGCAGTTGCATGGCAGGACATACAGTGTGGGTAGAGACAGATGAGGAGGAGGAGGACCTACGCAAAGTTTTGCCCCAACGCGATGTGTGGCACTTGTTCATATGTCGCCTCAAGCACGTGGTACCCAAGTGTCCGGTGTTTATCCCACGCTTCAGCCTCCTCTGACATAGATTACAAATAGCAACGGTGGGGTCTGCTGCACATTTCTTAAAGAACTCAAAGACAGCAGAGTTCCTGCATGTGTTCTTTGAGACAAAAGCGCTCTGCACCGGAGCAGCTCTGACATGTGATGCCTTGGACTGGCTAGTGTTACGGTTGGTCACAGAGGATGTTGTGCCTCGTGTTTGCTGTGCCTCCTCCTCCTCCCCCTCCTCCTCATTTGATTCCTCAGTTCGATCTGGCACCCAGGTGGAGTCAGTCACCTCATCATCATCAATGTCATCTTCACCCCCTATCTCCTCGTCACTGGAGCCAACTTGGCAGTATGCTGCAGCTGCTGGGGCAACATGAGTGCCAGTTATTTGTGTGTCATCACTGGCACCCCCTTCCTTTAGGTTGATTATACTCCCTTGCTCAACCTCAGAGATTGAATCAGAGCACTGTACTTGCTGCGCATCCTCAAGCAGCATGTCACTCTCATTGTAGTCAAACAATTCAGCTGACTCCTCCGTGTGTGATAGCCAGGCTACGGCCGGAGTAGCTGTGGACATGGAGGCTGCATTAGATGCTTTGGCAGCTGAGGTGGACTGTAAAGCACTAGAAGCCTGGCTGGCAGAGGACTCGGAGGATGAGGATGGCCTGGTTAGCCAATCCACCAAGTCCTCTGTATGTTGCTGCTGCTTAAGACGGCCAGCACCAGTTAGAAAGGACAAACGTGCCCCTGCAGAGGATGCACCACTTCCACCACGACCAGAGACACAGCCTCCCGACACAGGGGCTGCTTGCCCTCTTATCTGTGTCTGGGAGCGTCTGCCTGTCCTTTTTGTTCTTTCAGACATGGTGAGTGATATATAGATTAATATATACAGAACTCTGATTCAACTCTCGTATAAAGATTTAAATAACTTTGGTATAACTCAGTGAGACACACTGATAGCTGGCAGCCAGTGACAAGAGACAGATCACCTTAATTCACAAATGTTTTAAATAAATTAGTGAGCCCCAAAACACAGCGTGGTACTGTATGTATGAGGAGACACAGATCACCTTAATTCCCAAGTGTTTTAAAGAAATTAGTGGGCCCCAAAAAAAATTGCTGGCTGTGTGACGAGACACAGAAGATCACCTTAATTCCCAAGTGTTTTAAAGAAATTGTGGAGCCCCAAAATACAGCATGGTACTTTTTGTATGACGAGACACAGATCACCTTAATTCCCAAGTGTTTTAAAGAAATTAGTGAGCCCCAAAATACAGCGTGGTACTGTTTGTATGACGAGACACAGATCACCTTAATTCCCAAGTGTTTTAAAGAAATTAGTGAGCCCCAAAATACAGCGTGGTACTTTTTGTATGACGAGACACAGATCACCTTAATTCCCAAGTGTTTTAAAGAAATTAATGAGCCCCAAAATACAGCGTGGTACTTTTTGTATGACGAGACACAGATCACCTTAATTCCCAAGTGTTTTAAAAAATTAGTGAGCCCCGAAATACAGCGTGGTACTGTTTGTATGACGAGACACAGATCACCTTAATTCAAGTGTTTTAAAGAAATTAGTGAGCCCCAAAATACAGCGTGGTACTTTTTGTATGACGAGACACAGATCACCTTAATTCCCAAGTGTTTTAAATAAATTAGTGAGCCCCAAAATACATCGTGGTACTGTTTGTATGACGAGACACAGATCACCTTAATTCCCAAGTGTTTTAAAGAAATTAGTGAGCCCCAAAATACAGCGTGGTACTTTTTGTATGACGAGACACAGATCACCTTAATTCCCAAGTTTTTTTAAGAAATTAGTGAGCCCCAAAAAAAATTGCTGGCTGTGTGACGCGACACAGAAGATCACCTTAATTCCCAAGTGTTTTAAAGAAATTAGTGAGCCCCAAAATACAGCGTGGTACTTTTTGTATGACGAGACACAGATCACCTTAATTCCCAAGTGTTTTAAAAAATTAGTGAGCCCCAAAATACATCGTGGTACTGTTTGTATGACGAGACACAGATCACCTTAATTCCCAAGTGTTTTAAAGAAATTAGTGAGCCCCAAAATACAGCGTGGTACTTTTTGTATGACGAGACACAGATCACCTTAATTCCCAAGTTTTTTTAGAAATTAGTGAGCCCCAAAAAAAATTGCTGGCTGTGTGACGCGACACAGAAGATCACCTTAATTCCCAAGTGTTTTAAAGAAATTAGTGAGCCCCAAAATACAGCGTGGTACTTTTTGTATGACGAGACACAGATCACCTTAATTCCCAAGTGTTTTAAAGAAATTAGTGAGCCCCAAAATACATCATGGTACTTTTTGTATGACAAGACACAGATCACCTTAATTCCCTAGTGTTTTAAAGAAATTAGTGAGCCCCAAAATACAGCGTGGTACTGTTTGTATGACGAGACACAGATCACCTTAATTCCCAAGTGTTTTAAAGAAATTAGTGAGCCCCAAAATACAGCGTGGTACTTTTTGTATGACGAGACACAGATCACCTTAATTCCCAAGTGTTTTAAAGAAATTAGTGAGCCCCAAAATACAGCGTGGTACTGTATGTATGACGAGACACAGATCACCTTAATTCACAAGTGTTTTAAAGAAATTAGTGAGCCCCAAAAAGATTTGCTGGCACAGTGACAAGACTCAGAAAATCACCTCAATTCACAAATGTTTTAAATAAAGTTGTAAACCCCCAAAAAAATTGCTGGCACAGTGACAAAACACACATCACCTAAATTCCCTGATATTTGGTTTAAATGAGTCCAAAAAGACTTGTTGGCACAGTGTGACAAGACCCAGAAAATCACCTCAATACACAAATGTTTTAAATAAAGTTGTAAACCCCCAAAAAAATTGCTGGCACAGTGACAAGACACACATCACCTAAATTCCGTGATATTTGGTTGAAATGAGACCCCCCAGACCCCCCCAGTAGCGTGGCAGACCGGCAGTAGCAACACACACTACTATCTCCTTTGAAATCTCCTCTGAAATGCGTGCAGAAGCGCTGCGTGGAAACCTTATATAGTGTGCTGCGGGTCTTAGCTCTGTGAGCCCATGATTGGTCAATATTTGCCCAATCAGGACTCTGAGCGGTGATTGGCATAGTGTGGTCACGTGCAAGGCTGTAGCCAATTACGAGCTTCAGGCAGTGGGAAAATGCATTGTGGTCGAACATGCGGCGAACACCCGGAAATGTTCGGGGTTCGCGATCTGCTCGAACAGGCTAAGTTCGGGTCGAACCCCGAACTGTCCGAACCCGAACAGTTTATCCCTAATGAGCGTATCACGGAGCTCCACTGCAATAAAACTCACAGTAATGTGCAATGTGTATGAGTATATTACAGAGCTGCACAGCAATAAAACTCACAATAATGTGATGTGTGTATGAGTGTATCACCAGACTTCACAGCAATAAAACTCACAGTAATGGGTCATGTGTAGGAACGTATCACAGAGCTGCACAGTAATAAAACTGACAGTAATATGCAGTTTGTGCAGTTTGTATGAGTGTATTACCAGACTCCACAGCAATAAAACTCACAGTAATGTGCTGTGTGTATGAGTGTATCACAGAGCTGCACAGCAAAAAACTGACAGTAATGTGCAGTGTGTTTGAGCATATCAGAGAGCTCTACATCAATAATATTCTCAGTTATGTGTGGAGTGTATGTGTGTTTCACAGAGCTCCATATTTGATGCAGGATGACTAGGGTTTTTTCTTTCTGGTGTTTGTTGTTTTATTTAACTCCAAAATCCTAGTTGTGTGGAAAAAATAATACAGCATTTACTACCAGTGTAATTTAACCACTGCACTGAGCACGTCCAGCCACGCAAAGCCTTGGCTACGGAGATGAGCGCGCCCTCTCTTTGTAGCCGCGATCGGCTGGGATTCCGGCCGATCGCTGCGGCCCCCCTTGTGCGGGTAGACATCTTGGATGTCAGCCCAGCCTCCGGGACCCAGGCGGGCACGAGAGACTTCATCGCGCCAGCGCGATGACGTCTATTACAGGCACCCCCGGCAGTGCGGGGAAGGTGCCTAAAGGGGAGGGGTGGAGGTCCTTTGGACCTCTCTCCCTTTCGATCGGCTTGAGGCAGCAAAAAAGGCAGCCACCATTTTGAAGGGCACAGCCTGCCCTTCAAAGCAGTGGCTGCCTTTAACCCCTTAGGGGCTGGATCGCGTTTCGGCGCCAACAGGCGCCGGATCATGGTCCCATCCCGGAGATGGCCAACATCTTGGATGTCGGCCAAGCTTCTGGATCTCCCCCTGCCTACTAGCATCATCGCACATAGCGCGATGACGTCAGTTCTGCAGTTAACCCCTAGCTGCCACCTATGGTGGAGATAGAGGGTTACAATGAACCCCCTATCTCCCAATCCGTGTAGGGGTTAATGTTTGGTATCATTGGAACGGCCAGAGCATGGCCTTTCCAATGATACCAAACCTGACCATGTAAAATGTAAAAAAAAAAAAAAAAATACAATTAATAAAATAAAAATAAAAAATAGATAAAAAACAGTTTTTTGGGTTTTCTTGTGTTTTATTAATGCAGCAATATTGTTCCCATTTCAATTATAATGTGAACAATGATGGTGCACTAACGATTTTTTCTATGGGGTGTTTTCTAAAAATCACATAATTTCCCCCCAAAAAATGTAACGTGACCCCATTTCTAATTTTTTTAACAAGTGCACCCCATAGAAAATATAACCGCAAAGGCTCGCATGTTAAAATATGAAAAAAAAACACTTTACACACTGAAAATTCAAATTTTATTGCGTTTTTTGTTATAATATTCAGGCAGGACATGACGTATACATATAATAATGATATTATAATCTGCCAAGTCTGCCAGAAAGAACGATATATAATATGTCTGGGTCATATAATAAAATGTGGCTTCAAAACGCGTTAAAACATGATGAGCAAAATCGTTAAAAATTAGCTCAGCACTCAGGGGTGAAATGGCTCAGCAGCGAAAGGGTTAAAATAAATAAAAAGTTGCGTGTTTTTTTAAAATTAAATGTTTTTTGATTTTCTTCAATTTAAGTGAAGTTGTGTTTTTTTAAGGCAAAGAAAGCTGGTGAGTCCAGGCCGTATACAGTAGAGCAAGGACGCAAAGGGTTAAATGGACCCTGAGAAATCTTTCCTCTTTCATTTAACCCCAGCATCCCTTTACTGCTGTCTGCAGCCAGGGCTCACCAGCATTCACATGAACCCTGAGCCATGTCTGTCATTTAATCCCTGCACGGCTGCCTGCAGCCAGAACGCAAACGATTTCACTTGGCCCTGATTGAGCCATCCCTTATCTTTCGTGTGAAGGGTGGTAATTCCTACAGAGTACAGTGTAGAGAAGCAAGGGGTTAAATGACAGGATGGATGGCTCAGGGACCATGCCAAACCTGGTGGGCACTGCAGACGGCAGTTCAGGGATGAAGGGGGGGGGGTTAATTGATGGTAAAATGGCGGGTTGATGTGCGGGGAACGAAACAACACCGAAATTCCACCTCTTTGAATAACCCCTATAGTCTGTATTATAGATTAAACTAGCACACGTTGAAGCTGCTGCACTGCACACATTGATCCCGCGCACCGCGCTGTACTAAACTGTCCATTTTACCAGTTTCCTTTACAAACGACTTTAAATAAAATGGTAGACGTCTCCAGTCGACAAACCACACGAGCCCCTGACACACACGTCCATATTGCTCGGTAAGCTCCCATTACTACTCTCTCTGCAATCACTTTTTTACTCGCAATTTGTAGAGAGGGACTGCGGCTTCATCGTGACACTTCTCTGTACATTAGGTGGTTAGACGCTTAGTAGGTTTCCCATTATACCTCTGTCCACATCCCTAACTGCCTTGTTATCTCCAGAGCTCTGGACAATTTGCCTCCATTTCTCCGTCTCACTCCTCTCGCTCCTCTCGGCCTGATGGATCGCTCCGGTATCGTGTCAACTGATTCTATTTTATATTTTTCCCATAATGTAGTCACATGCCTCTCTCAAACCTTTATAAAGCTAAATATGATTCCTGTATCTCGTGCAAAAAGCTGTTTAGAAACCCCCGACGGAGCAACGGCCCCTCAGAAGGCTTCCTTCAAGTCGTTGGGATAAGCTCTAAGCCTTTGGATGGAATAGAATAGAATAGTTCTGTTTTCCCTCTGCATTACAGAAATCCTTACTATCCCATTGCCCGATGCAGTCGGCAGCCTATCGCATTTCGTTCTGGCACATTTAACCCTTCCACTACTGGTGCCGCTACATTATTGGACAGGATCATACCAGAGCTATACATTAGATTTTAGAACACAACGAGAGTTTCTTCTAGGCAATTTAATAATGCTGCAAGATGTATAGTGATTTCCTTTGCCGCAGATTCTGTCTTCGGGGACCTATACATATTCTCAGGCTGCAGGAATATAAATTTCCTATTTCTTTTTCATTTCCTTGCTTGAATGAAGAACAAGATATATATATATATATATATATATATATACAAAATAATTATTATTTCTTTCCCCTGTCTGTTTTAAATTTATTTGAAATATTGTACATTTAAGGAATTCAATTTAAATATAAACAATTAAATGTAAATTGATATACAGTCAGGTCCAGAAATATTGGGACATGGACACAATTCTAACATCTTTGGCTCTATACACCACCACAATGGAGTTGGAATGAAACAAACACAATGTGCTGTAACTGCAGACTGTCAGCTTTAATTTGAGGGTATGTACATCCAACTCAGGTGAACGGTGTAGGACTTACCGCAGTTTGCAGATGTGCCTCCCACTTTTTAAGGGACCAAAAGTAATGGGACAGAATAATAATCATAAATCAAACTTTCCCTCCTTAATACTTGGTTGCAAATCCTTTGCAGTCAATCACAGCCTGAAGTCTGGAACGCATAGACATCACCAGATGCTGGGTTTCATACCTGGTGATGCTCTGCCAGGCCTCTACTGCAACTGTCTTCAGTTCCTGCTTGTTCTTGGGGCACTTTTCCTTCAGTTTTGTCTTCAGCACGTGAAATGCATGCTCAATGGGATTCAGGTCAGGTGATTGACTTGGCCATTGCATAACATTACACTTCTGTCCCTTCAAAAACTCTTTGGTTGCTTTTGCAGTATGTTTTGGGTCATTGTCCATCTGCATTGTGAAGCACCGTCCAATGAGTTCTGCAGCATTTGGCTGAATGTGAGCAGATAATATTGCCCGAAACACTTCAGAATTCATCCTGCTGCTTTTGTCAGCAGTCACATCATCAATAAATACAAGAGAACCAGTTCCATTGGCAGCCATACATGCCCACGCCATGACACTACCACCACCATGCTTCACTGATGAGGTGGTATGCTTAGGATACCTTCTCCATATTCTTCTCTTCCCATCACTCTGGTACAAGTTGATCTTGGTCTCATCTGTTCATAGGATCTTGTTCCAGAACTGTGAAGGCTTTGTTAGGTGTTGTTTGGCAAACTCTAATCTGGCCTTCCTGTTTTTGAGGCACACCAATGGTTTACATCTTGTCGTGAACCCTCTGTATTCACTCTGGTGAAGTCTTCTCTTGATTGTAGACTTTGACACACATACACCTACCTCCTGGAGAGTGTTCTTGATCTGGCCAACTGTTGTGAAGGTTGTTTTCTTCACCAGGGAAAGAATTCTTCGGTCATCCACCACAGTTGTTTTCCATGGTCTTCCGGGTCTTTTGGTGTTGCTGAGCTCACCGGTGCGTTCCTTCTTTTTGAGAATGTTCCAAACAGTTGTTTTGGCCACGCCTAATGTTCTTGCTATCTCTCTGATGGGTTTGTTTTGTTTCTTCAGCCTAATGATGGCTTGCTTCACTGATAGTGACAGCTCTTTGAATCTCATCCTGAGAGTTGACAGCAACAGATTCCAAATGCAAATAGCACACTTGAAATGAACTCTGGGCCTTTTATCTGCACATTGTAATTGGGGTAATGAGGGAATTTCACACACCTGGCCATGGAACAGCTGAGAAGCCAATTGTCCCATTACTTTTGGTCCCTTAACAAGTGGGAGGCACATCTGCAAACTGCTGTAAGCCCTAAACCGTTCACCTGAGATGGATGTACATACCCTCAAATTAAAGCTGACAGTCTGCAGTTAAAGCAAATTGTGTTTGTTTCATTCCAACTCTATTGTGGTGGTGTATAGAGCCAAAGATGTTAGAATTGTGTCAATGTCCCAATATTTCTGGACCTGACTGTAAGTTGTGTGGTCACAGTGACCTGTGCTCCGTCACCCGGTATGGGGGTCTTGAAGCTTGATTCAGCCCCCTGAATGCAGTGAATTGGACCTGCTCAGAACCTAATTTCTGATCTCAGGTTCCTGGATTTCAGGATTCTCGGGACCCAGCTGCCACCAATGGCACTCAACGCATTCGGCATTGAGAGTCTTTGGATTGACTGGACTCCCATTCGAGTGTCCTGCCTTTTCATGATCATGTGACTGCTGTAACTTACAGGAAGCTGGCAGCATGTTGCGCCCAGGCCAGTGCCACAGGAACCCAATGATGGATTCAAGGTGTGGTTAAAAAGAATCTAAAAAATCCCCCCTCTCAATTTAACCCCAGATATATCCCTTTAAATGTATCCGTTTTATAGTTTTACGTCTGACCCATCAAGAGATTGTTGTCACCTAAGGCTGGGGCCACAAGAATGCTTAAAGAACACCCATGAGAACGGACATTCTTTCAGCTTGGATACCCATGTGGCCACCTCATGTGCGCACAGCTCTACAAAGCGCAAGTCTCCTGTGGAGGCTCGCGCTTTGTAGACCTGTTTGACGTCCTTTGTAGCAGCACGACGAGGAGGTGAAATCTGATCAATCAAGTGATTGTGGTCACCTTTGGCTGGGGCCACAAGGACGATAAAAGAGCATCCATGAGAACAGACATTCTTTCAGCTCGGATGTCTATTATTATTATTATCCTTTATTTATAGAGCCACAAATTCCGCAGCGCTTTACAAGATCAGTGTACAAGGTGTTAATACATTGGAATTCCACACATGGATGATATGGCCTGATTCAGGGAGACCCTGCTCCCAAGGGAACTTACAATCTATGAGGTGTACAAGTATTTTGTGAGGTAGGCACATCCATATCGTTAGGTGATTTGCCCAAGGACACTCGCTGGTGGCGTCTTCTGAATGGGATCGAGTCGTCTTTCCATGATTGTAGATCAGCGACTCGGTGGTTAGGTTGAACCCGCTTCTCGTAAAGTCGAGACTTGCTCTTCCACAGTTGTATTGGAGGGATGCGCTGAACGGTATTTACACTTGCTTCTCCACGGTGGAAGGGTAGAGATGTTACCACTGGACTCCACAGCCAACATTGTGTGATAGGCAAGAATGTACCGTTAGTTGTCTTGCCCAAGGACACTTACTGGAGAGGGGCTCTGGCCGGCATTCGATCCTGGGTCTCCACAGTTATTTATCAGTGATGTTACCTTTACTCCATCCAGCTGGTCTATGTGGCCACCTCATGTTCACACACATCTCTACAAAGCGCAAGTTTCCTATGGAGGTTCGGATTTTGTAGACCCGTTTCATATCCTTCGTAGCAGCTTGAAGGGAAGGTAAAATCCACGTCCATTTTAACACACATCATCAAAAGAAAGCACGTTACATCATATAGTCCTCCAACTGATTCATCGAAACACTTCGACCGATGCTGACAGAGGGGTCACAACGGACGCACTTATTACATCCACATGGCCCCAGCTTACAACGATAAAACACCTAATTGCTAATTCTTTGGAGTAACCTGGCTATCTCTCTAATTAATATCAAGATGCTAGCAGGCTACTTTATCATTATTTATTTTTTTCATATCATTTTATAACAGAAAGTCCTACTTGAAATCTGCAGCTTGAAGTGGCTCATACAGGGACACGTTATTAGGTCTCGCCTGCCCGACTTTGAGCTCTTAAATCCTTCGGTCAAATGCTCGTCTAAGTAAATCACTGAAGTGCTTTTTTCACTGGGAAACGAATTTGTGATGAACGGCGAGGGAATTGTAAATTTAAGGTCAAAAGAATTAAATTCGAAACTTTTCATAACTCCGTTATTGCTTAGAATTAATTTTATCCTGAAATATGCAATCCCGACGCAACTCTCCGATTCACAGCTTAGCGGCTAACCCTTGTGTACACCAAAGTGCCTGTATGGATGTATAATTAAAATCGAAAAAATAAAAAACAATGGCGCAAAATCGTGCATATATCAGTTAAATACCAATCTGTTGGATCACCAGACACAGTTGGATCACCAAATCTGTACTCCGTCTTTACTTTTGATCTAGGAAAAAAATCTAAAAGGAGAGTACATTGCGTAGTATTTTAAGAAAAAAATTCTTTAAAATTCTTCAACAAAAAGCACACTCACATTCTTTTAAGCACATAACAAAATGTGCATATAAACATTTGCCACAATGGCTCAGACCTCCCGAATAAAACGTCCGATGAACATCCAGGATCCACTTCCAAAGGTCTCAGGTCTCCTCGGATGCGTTCCTCCCCGGGGTCTCCGAGCACACAGTCAGATCTTTTTCAATAAGTCACTCGACGCGTTTCGTGGGTACATCTGTCCCACTTCATCAGGAGTTTAAATCAGAATGTTTCAGTCCTTTTTCCCTTCAGTTTATAAAACTCTTTAAAATCGGGTCAAATGCTTAACAGCTGAGGTTTCCAAGGTCTCACCCAATCACAGCATCAATATGGGGATTCCTTCTAATCGCCATACCTGCATACAATTAAACCCTTAATACAAAAGAGTTTTATAAACTGAAGGGAAAAAGGACTGAAACATTCTGATTTACACTCCTGCTGAAGTGGGACAGACGTACCCACGAAACGCGTCGAGGGACTTATTAAGATTAATATTAATATTAAGATTAAGATTAAGATCTGACTGTGTGCTTGGAGGCCCCGGGGAGGAACGCATCCAAGGAGACCTGGGACCTTTGGAAGTGGAACCTGGATGTTCATCGGACGTTTTATTCGGGAGGTCTGAGCCATTGTGGCAAATGTTTATATGCACATTTTGTTATGTGCCTAAAAGAATGTGAGTGTGCTTTTTGTTGAAGAATTTTAAAGAATTTTTTTCTTAAAATACTACGCAATGTACTCTCCTTTTAGATTTTTTTCCTAGATCATAAGTAAAGACGGAGTACAGATTTGGTGATCCAACTGTGTCTGGTGATCCAACAGATTGGTATTTAACTGATATATGCATGATTTTGCGCCATTGTATTTTATTTTTTCTATTTTGGTATTTTTAAAGGTTCCAAGGTACCTTTAACTTTGTGCTGCAATAGATTAAGAACTAAGACAAAAACAGTTTACTTGAATGTATAATTAACACAATGTGACGCATTTACTGTCATTGTGCATCGGAGTGATCTTTCACAGCCGTGTGATTAACAATTAAATTTTTGACATAAAATAAACAATACGCAGTTACATAAAAAGCATAAAAAACAATACACATATTTTCGACAGCAGCAGTGGCAAAACAAGTCATCCAAAAAAAAATCAAATGAGCCATCGGAAAACAAATAGAGGTATACTGTTACGGAAAGTTGTGTTGTTAGAAGGGAATCATCTCATAATAATCAATGGTTTTTGACAGATTGGGATGGAGGCACTGAACAAGAAATAAAAAGTAAAGTTGTTCGTTAGGAAGGTACAAAGATAATTTTACAAAGCTTTGTAATTATATATGGAAAAGCAATATGGCTTCATTCTAAATATTCACAGAAAGGTTGGGCTGGCTGTTGAGTTAGTGAGTTAAAGATTATGGGCCAGATCACAACCTGGACGCAAAGCACAGCACAGCACTCGAGCGTACAGCGTAACAGCTCAAGCTCTGTGCTTAATTTTAACTCGTCCTGTTCCACAAGTGATGCAAGCTCTGCTTGTGTCTCGGTTGTTGCATCTGGTTACAGTACATAAATGTATTCTATACTTTGTATGGGATACTTTAATGTGTCCTGAGCAGACGGAGAACGAGCTATTCCAACCAGCTTTTGCCCAATGTGTATCTGGCGTTTTTCTGAAAACAGTAACATCTTTCACAGACTGGTGTTAAGTGACTCAACACAATCACTTAACACAATAATCTAACCCTTCCCACAGATGCCATACTCACCTCACTAGATCCATCGCGGAGAGAGCGGCTCAATCCCATTCTTCCTCGCTCAGCAGCCAGGTGAACGTGAATCCATCAGTTGTCCTGGCGGGATTTCGCTCATACGAGCTCACATCTGTTTGGATAGAGTCCTATGGACTCCTGGAGCTGATAACACGCTCAGCACGACAGACATTATCGCAATATGTCTGCAAAGTATTACGACTCAAACTGCTGAGAAAGTGGCTCCTAATGTGAGACACCACCAGGTATTCAAAAAATTAAGATATTAACCTAATATATGTCAGTTAATGAAGGTTCCCCAAGCGACAGGGCCAGACTGGATATTGGGTACATCTGGCTTAGTGGTTGCTGCTCATATTGTGCTGCCTAATGCAGACAATGTAATTTGAGGCATTCACCTACCACCGACTTAAGTGGAAGGGAGGATGCTTAATGCTCTTAATGGGAACGGAGTGGTAACGGTACAGCTCAGTGTCTGCTGATCTTTCATGATGTGCCTTTTGGCGCAACTATAAGACAAGTAGGAAAAGACTAATATGATCAGTGGGTTAATATGGGGTCTGGTGGCTGGCTCTGCTTCATAGGACGTATGTTCCCTAGGAGTAGAGGTTGAATGACATATATGGCCATTTTTAGTTTGGAGAATTGGAAAATCAGGTACAGTCTACTGGTAGTCAGGAGGTATCTGATTTGAATTATTGGTTGAAAAGGCTGAATCAAGGCTTCTGAGGAACCTAAAAATGGTCAAAGACATGAGGTTTGTGAGTGTCTTGAGAATGGGCAACAGTATTAGTGGCCTTCCCTATGATGGGTCTCACAAGGTTTTAGCTCAATGGTGCCATTACAAAGAAGAGTGAACCATATGCAAAGCAGATGAGTGAAATTGGCTGCTTTTATCTTTTGGAGGAAAGGGGCTGACTTTGGATTTGAATTGGGCTCATTTGGGGTTTGAATGATTGGAAGGTGGTTGATTTTGTTAGGTGAGTGTTTGTTGGATCTGGTATAGGGCATTGGCGATGATCTGTTTGGAGCTTAGGAGATATAGAGCCCTGTGTCTCAAATGGTGTACTGAAGGGTGGAAGGGAAAGACTTGTATCTGTATGTATGTATACCTACCAGCATCTGTGTATATGCCACCCAAGACACATTTTTTTCAGAAATTTAGCACATTTCTCAAAAATTACTGAGATTTCTTGTATTCAGTACATTGTGTTGTCAGGTTTCATGGCTCCTTTTGTTTGGTGACAAAAGCATTTAACACTTATCGAAAAAAAAATCCTTTGAAAGGTCACTGGTGGTCCTTTGGGCTGGGTCTGCCATGTGGACAGCATTACAGAGGAGCGTTATAATAGTAAAGTGGCGCTGAAGATATTTAACACTGTCCAGATAGAAAAATGAAATATAATCAAAGTCTTCCTCTGTGTTCAGTGAAGCTGAGAGAAACAAGCCTCTCGCTCCGAAGAAAACACTAGACGTGTCAGCGAAAATAATCAGGTTTTCTCAAGCACTTTATGAACTGCTGCAAAGAGCATTTGCACTTGCAGGTGCCTCCTGATAATATCTCGGTGGCTTTATTAAAGGATCTGTAATTGTAACAGACAAAATAAAAGGCATTAAAAAGTCTGGGAAATTATTCTAAGTCATGAGAATCGACTGAGGTCAACCAAGAGGACTTTATGCATGAGATGAAAAAGCTTTAGAATCAAAAGGTGAAGTAAGCATTTTCCATATAAACCATATCCTTTATTACACTAATTAATCAATCACAAATCAAGGGAACTTTTGCAAGATCGTGTTTAAGACAGAAGAACAACAGAAAACTGGGAGGGGAGCTTCAAAAATCCTCCTATTTTATTATGCTGCCCCAAAAGGTCAATGGTGAATAATGACGGTATGGTAGTAGTGGTTGAATCCCCTCAACGATATCCAGTACGTTTTTTGGCACGTGAAAAATAAAAGCAGAGAGGAAGACTAGCAAAATGGTGTTGTGAGAGATAAGTCACATTCCAGGTGGCTCTGCAAAGCTCTCTGCCCATAAACGAAGAGTGTCTCGATCATCTCACCCACGTTAATTGGTGGAATATGACCAAGGAACTGTGTACAGAGATGGATGGTGGCTTCATTGCAGTGGAAAAGATGTTGGCAACGTAAGGATATCGCAGGAGCCAGGTGGGTTCTATAAATGCTCACACAGGAACAGAAAGACCGCCAAATGCAAGCCTGTATGGACCTGCTGAAGGTGACAGCTTCTTGGACTACATCATCACTGATGACAAGATGTTGTGATGAATCATTTTAAAATATGCAATAAAACAACATGTATATGTGTCATTTCTATATTTTTGGTAAACAAAAGATGGCCTATTTCTGACTATCACTGCTTTCCAACTTATAAAAAGGCTTTTTTTTAAAAAGAAAAAAAAAATCCCAGCAACTGCTTTTGCCTCTTTGTATAATTCATGATTTCTGTTCTTCCTGATGATCCTTTGACTCCTTCACTGCCAAGTTGTGTCCCATAAAACTACTGACAGTGTCCAGTGGATTTATGGAAAACATATTTCCATCACAGGAAGTGTAAATAATCAATGTACTCTTCATAGAATACATTTTAGAGCTGTAAGCCTATTTGACAGCCAGATGGTTCCCCCTGCTGGCCAAAAAGTGCTACTACATGTATTATAATACATCTGGAGCTCTGTCTTTCTGTAAAAGGTAAATGGAGGTCCAAGCTGTTCAAACCGCTTCAGCACCTTGGCTGACATGTACGAGGTGCTGAAAATTGGGGGTACATTCATAAGTCCATTTACAAAAGACTTTTACTCACGCTAAGCAAAATTCCTCTAAAATGCTTCAGAATATGACCAGATCGAGTTTATTCAATGTTTGTTTCCTGCAGCTTTTGAACATCAAGTATACTCAAGCATGGTAGTGAAGGGGTTAAATAATACTTTTCTGTTCTCTAGCCAATACACAATTATTCGCAGGGTAGTACCACAACATGTATTTATACATATTGTGATACAGCAACCACTCAGGATACTGGGTTCCAACCAAACGACAAGATCCTGTAGGGCATTGGTTCCCAACTGCGGTCCTCAAGTCCCCCTAACAGGCCAGGTTTTAGGATTACCTTGGGAAAATGCATACTGAATCCTGCAATCACTGAGCAGCAAATCATAACACCTGCTGTGCTTCAGATATCTAGAAAACCTGGTCTGTTAGAGGTATTTGAGAAATGCGATTGGAATGGGAACCACTGCTCTAGGGTATAAACACCCAGACTTGAAATTGTGCAAATGAGAGATCTTTTTATTCCAGAATAAGCAAACACCATACTTGACTTTGAATCACTATTGCAGTTGATTAAAAAAAAAAAAATCCTAGCTCAATTAGAGCATTTACTAAACATACAGTGATCCTGACTATCCAGGTAACATAAACTAATAAACAAAAGAAAATCACAGCTTTTCCTAGAAGTGTTACTGCTCCCCACCCTAGCTAATCAAACAGATTAAATACTTCTGTCCAGGAGTTAACAACCTGAGAATTTACCTGTAACTTAATTAATTAATTGGCGACAAGAGTGCGAGAGGAAAGATGCCATGTAGGATTCTGGGTCCTAAATATCTTCCCTTGATTACTCTCCCAGGCATTCTGTTACCCAAACCAAGCACTCTGTCACTATATAAATATATATAGATATATATATATCAAAATATAAATCAAAATCCACTTGTTCAGCACCAAAATGCTGCGGTGCAAGGCTCATGTCTGGGCCGAAACGTCAGAGATTTTAATGAATAACCAATAAAGGGCCCTATTACGCTCCTGGCGTTAAAACATGGGCGCAGGGGAGGAAAAACTGCGCCCGCAGTTTCCCCCCTTGCGCCCGTGTTTTAACGCCAGATTACAATGCAGGCGCAAAAAATGCTGCCTGCATTGTTAGCGAGCGTTAAAATTTCGGATGCACACGGCAGCGATGAGCGCAGCCGCACGCATACTCTCAATGGAGTCTATGGGACTCCATTGAGTCCCTCTCTGCCGGTCATGTGACCGGCCGGATCTCACATCGCGAGATCCGGCCGGTCGGCGTAGGGATATGCAGGCAAAGACGGAGGGGACTTTCCCCCCCCGTCTTTCCCTGCTCCCTCCAGCCGGAGGAGGCGACCGGAGCCGCGGTCCTCGCCGCGGGACAGGAGGTGAGTATAGGATTTTTTATTCCCAAATGCAAATAGGTTTTTTAACCCGTTTGCGTTTGGATTGTAATATGCGGCACATACAGCAGCTAACGGTAGCGCTCACGCAGGTGAGCGCTACCGTTAGGGTGAAGAATGTAATAGTGGCCAAAGTTTTTTATTTTTATGCAAGTCAGCTAGTGCTCCCATATTTGTTGCTATATATATATATATATATATATAGCATTTATTGTATGTTTAGAAAATCATTCTATTAAAATAATATAAGTCTATTTTCACCGTGACATTAGGGCATTTTTCTTTTTGAAAATGTGTTTGTTTGGTTTTTTTTGGCACATTATTGAACAGACCTGTACAAGGAGGTTGATGTTATAAAGTGAAAAATCGTGTGGAAACACTCCATCTTTCAATTTATGCTTTCTCACCTCGCAAAAAATGAAATGATTGAATTATAAAACGGCCTCATCTTCATTTTACCCTTTCGTCTGATATTAAATGGCCAGAGAATCACTCTACGGGGGGAAACAAAAGCAATCTTTTTTTCGTTTCTTGGAGCTGTGACCTTTGTGGTGATCCTCTTTCATTTTAAATTTACACCACTTATGGAAAAAAAGAGAAAACACAGACGAGCCGATATCTGAAGTGTTTTTCCTATCAACAACTATATGTGTTGGAATTATTTGAATGTCATTTACAAAAAAAAATAACTTATTTGTTTATTTCCAAATAGTGTATTTCGAAAGTTATGTTTGCTTGAATGATGGTTTTCCTGAACTGCAAAGAGAAGACATGTGGCCAGTAATGTTTGCTTAATGTCCCTGACGGACCATGTAGAAACTAGTGGTGTGCATTCGTTTCGTAACGAATTGGAATTCGTAACGAATTTTGCTAAGTCGTATTTTGGAAGTTCTTCCGAAATAACGAATCGATTAGATCCGAATTTGAAATGAAACAATATGTAACGAATTTAATTTGTTATGCAGTTTCATCATAAAAGATAAATTTGATTAATTGGGGTTTATTTAGTAATCCGAAATTCGAATCGATATCAACTATCGAATCAATATCTAATTGAGATATCAACTATCGAATCTATATCGAATTGATATATCAACTATCGAATTGATCTTAAATTGAAATACATACAATTCAAGTACTACAGTCAGCAAATGACCTTATGAAACAAATTAGTTTCGTTTTACTGTTTCAAAAGCACCCTGTCCGTGTTAATTGGCCTCTGGTACTAAATCTGTGAGATAGCTCAATGTTTAACCCTAGCTTTCCTTTAAACAGAAAAATTTGATTAATTGGGGTTTTATTTAGTGATCCAAAATTCAATTGATAGATCAATTATCGAATTGATACATCAACTATCGAATCAATATCAAATTTCGATTTGATCTAAAATGAAATAAATTACGAAACAAAATAAGCTCCGAAATACAAAACGAAATTCCGAAAACTAAATTATTTTAAAAGAAAACGAAACAATTTTTTCAGCCATGCACACCTCTAGTAGAAACACAAGAGTACTCAGCATATACACTGATGGAATCATACTATGTAATGTGGAGGAAGCACACATCGTGGGGACATATCTTCATATCAC
>CM019072.1:25400344-25420344 GCA_009667805.1 Leptobrachium leishanense | reverse complement strand
TGAATGTCACTATACGGTGCAATTTTTTGGCAGTTCGTCTATTCAGAAAGCTGTCGATTCACCAAACGCTGGCAAATTGATAGCGAAATAAGGTGCAGTTCGCCCCATATCGCCGCGATTCGACGACCTTTGACACCATTGAAATTGTCCCATAGAGAAGCAATGGTTAATCTATTCAAAGAACACCAAACTGCACCGAAATGTTGGCGAAATGCCCAGATTTTCGGTGGTTCAGTTCGTCAGGTTTAAACAGGCGAATCCCATAGGATTACATGTAAAAAAATATTATCTTTTTAATTTTTTTTTAATCACCGGTTTATACTTTTCATTTGCAGCAAAAAGTATGTTTATTTATTTATTTTTAAAAAGTTTTAGGTATTTTTCTGGATTTGTTTTTGGCAAGATTTTTGATTCCCATATTTTTTTAATGGCAGATTTTTTTTATTCTGTAACAACCGTTTTTATTAATTTTATAGGACCTTTTTTATTATTTCCATGCATTTTCATGCATTTTTATTGTTTTTAACACCGTTTTTAAAGTAGCAGAGTTCAGTTTTTTTTTATTTCAGTTCGATGTTGTTCGGCGGCTGATCGGCTTTTTTTGTCCGCAGGCGGTGATCAGTTCCGCTGCATTCTCCGTATCGTCAGCTGTGTTTGGCGACGTTCGTCAGTCTGTTCGGTGGATCATCGGCGGATCCCGTTCCTAGTGGTTTAGCACCAGGAAGGTAATATGGAAGGCATGCATTAAAGTCACTTATCCTGGCGGTGAGGCTTACACAACCAAAAGCTAAGGTTAGCCTTAACTAGGGAATAGTGCCCAAATTGGGGCGCTGGGTTTCAAACAGGAATAACAGTAAGTGTGTAAACCAACTGAGCTATCTTACCATCTTTCTTTTTTAAATTCGTTACCGTAGATACTCAAGTATAGCTAGATCCGAATATAACGCAATGGATAGAGATTTATTATGGAAATGAGAGAATACTCAAGAGTCAGACTAGGGATGAGCGTTTGGTTCGATTCGAACGTGAGTTCGAATCGAACATCGGCCGTTCGAGTGTTCGGCGAACGCCGAACATTATGGGATGTTTGCGGTTTGTTCGACCGCGGACATTCCATAGTAAAAAATGCGTCCACAGGTCTCCTAAATTTACTGGCGGCTGCCGGTACATTTAGGAGACCTGTGGCTGCGGCCCCCGACCCCCGTATCTCAGCTGTCCTGGCCTCCCATTCCCTGGTCCGTCAGCTCCTCCGATCCATCTGGCCGCGGCTCCCCTCTGCCCCACGTCTTCATGCTGAATGATCTGATTGGGAAAAGTCCTGCACCTGACCTGGACTTTGCCTAATCAGGGCTCTAATTCAATATTGAGCCCTGATTGGGCAAAGTCCTGGTCAGGTGCAGGACTTTGCCCAATCAGAGCTCAGCATGAAGATGAGGCATGGGGCAGAGCTTTAACCAAGCTCTGATTGGTTAAAGTCGGTGCAAGACTTTAGCCAATCAGAGCTTGGTTAAAGCTCATCTTCATGCTAAGCTCTGATTGGGCAAAGTCCTACACCTGACCTGGACTTTGTCCGATCAGGGCTCAATATTGAATTAGAGCCCTGATTGGGCAAAGTCCAGGTCAGGGGCAGGACTTTGCCCAATCATCATTCTGCATGAATGACGGATCGGAGGAGCTGACGGACCGGGGAACAGGAGGCTGGGACAGCTGCAGGACAGGTTAGTTATGGGGGCTGGGGGCTGCAGCCACAGGTCTCCTAAATGTACCGGCAGCCGCCGGTACATTTAGGAGAACTGCGAACACATTTTGCGTGTTCGGCCCCCATTGGTTTACATTGTGTTCGAGTTCGTATTCGAACATTTCGCCATTCGGCTGTTCGGATATGAACCGAACACAGGGGTGTTTGGCTCATCCCTACTCAAGACTCGAATATAACACGAGGAGCAAAATTTTACTATACCAGTAAACAATTAAGATCCTTCCAGGTTCTCTTAACACAGTCAGGCTACCGCTCAGGCCCGGGTGCTCTGCTCTAGAATGATTGCAGTTGTTACTAAGTATTAAGCCGCCGGCCACCCATCTTTACTAACGATTAGATGGCCGGCGGAGGCGAGCGAGGTGAAAGATTGGCTTAAACCGAGCGTGCCCTCTGGTCGTGGTGGATCCCACCTCTCCTGAATCTGGGAGTTCCAGAAGTGTTTGCAGTCACTTCAGCAAGACTTTCGGAACATCCGGGAGACTTGGGATCCAGAGCAAGGCAAGTTTTTTTTTTACACGCAATGCAGATGTCTCGAATATAACGCAACCCCTCCAATTTTAAGGTAAATTTGTGTCACCAAGATCTAGCGGTACTCGAGTATCTACTAATTAAAAGAGTATCTCGAGTATCTTCTTTCCTCATTAATCTATTCTCTCATTAATCTTGCAAATCCAAGAGATGTTGGTCATTACCTGTTTTGCAAATAAAATTAAGCCCAGATCATTAATCCGGTTCATGTTACGTACCCCCAAAATAAATTTAAATATCCCTAAATAATTAAGTGAGTAAATGAGCCTTTTAGTTGTAGTGATTGAATATTCACATTTGGAATTTCATTACTGTACAATAAACTAAACGGAAAACAAATCAAAATATGGAGATTAGCTAATTGCAGGCTCATTTAGGCTTTCTGAACGCAAAGTTGTTGCAGGGCTGTTCTGGAAATAACTCGAATCGGAAGACGAGTTTGCTTCTTCATCTTACCAAGTCTAGAGGGGTTATTCAGAGAGCAAATTTCAGTGCTCTCTCTTTCCCTGCACTTCAAAGAATCTAATTTCCCGACCCTGCGGTGAATTCTGAATTCACCGGAGGGTCCCCGGAGTACAGGGAAAAGTCGCCGCAAAGTCGACGAATTTTTTTAAAAAAAGCCGCAAAACCGCCAAAATTATCGGATCCGATTCGATAACGCCTCAGGAACCTGCTGAAAGTATCCGGAATCGATAATTATGGTGGTTTTGTTGCTGTTTTGTTTTTGAAAATGCTCAGGATATATCGGATCCGATCTGATCCGATACATTATCGGATCCGATCCGATGATCTGCCGAACACGTCATGAAAAAGCCGAAAATCAGCCGAACACAGGAACGACCGGTGCCCAGAAAAGGCCGACAAGCTGACAAAAGGGAAAAAAAAAAAGGAATTAAAATGCTGTTTGCAAACAGACTACTGAATTAAAATGTCTGGAATTAATATATATGGTCCTATGAATGATAATAAAAAGGTCTGTTACAGAAAAAGGAAAAACTGATATTTAAAAAAATACAAGAACAAAAATCACGAAAAATGCCTAAAAGATCCTAAAAAAAATAAAGAGACTTTGCTGCAGATTAAAAGATTAAATGGTTTATTAGATGTCGAATAAAAATGGGAATATTTTTAACATTGAAGCCTATGGGATTCGCCTGATTTAAACCTGCTGAATGAAAGCACCGAACATCAGGGCATTTCACTGACATTTCTATGCTGTTCGGTGTCTCTGAATAGATTAAACATTGCTTCACTATGGGGGATTTCACTGCCATCGAACAGGCACCGTATTTAGCTAGCAAGTCGCCAAAATTTGGCGAACTGCCTTCTATCTGAATAGCGGAATGGCCCCAAAATGCACCATACAGGGAAATTCTCTGTTCGGTGACATTTCGGAGTCAGATCGGCTCTCTGAATAACCCTGTTGGGCTGAAGTCCAAAACTGTATTTGAGGAGCGTCCCCGTTTATATATTAGTAGAGCGAAAACCCACATGTGCTCCTGATAAGCAGAGATGTTTGGGTAGTGCTAAAATATTTAGAGAAGAAAACCTGGACTCTTATACCCTGATATTTATAGGCATACTCACAAAGCAGAAGTGCAATAGTAGGGTGTAGTAGGATGTAGCGCTCCCCAGTAATAAAGAGAAAAGGATATATACATATAGCACATACTCCTCTACACAATAGATATCTACGATGGTTTGTTCCTCTACCCACAGTTTGGTGCAATATCTTAGAAGCATTGAATCAGCAATATATCCAATAGATTCAGTACTGCAAGCCATTGGACAGTGACATACAGTGCCGTTCTGTGCAATTCGGCGGCAGCAAAACTGTCCCATAGTGAAACATTGAATGATTCCTCTATGTACAAATTGCCGAACAGCACCAAAACGGTAATTTAGCCCTAGCATGCCTCATTTTTAACCCTAATCTAACAGCAATTGTGCTGGATTTTTTTTTGTAATCCAAATCAATCCGAATCGATTCGTTATGTATAAATTTGTTTCGTTTCTACCGCGATTCGTATGAAATCATTTCGAGTTTCGGAATTACTTCCGAAATACGAATTGACGGCATTTTGGATGAATTGGGATTCATTGCGAAACGAACCGTACACCTCTAGTATTGACTCCTCAAAAAAAAGGGAGGAGTTTGCAATACTATACATAAATTATAAATGAATAATAAAAACTGCTCGGCTCACTCACACAAGACGGAGCCAACAGTGAGGCTCTCACTTAAGTCCCCTGTGGGTTATTAGCTTGGCCACCCATCAGCCTTCTCCAGCATCAAGGAACGTCTCTTCAGCCAATCACAGTATTGTTAAGGTTAAGCGTGACTATTTTCCATATAAAATTTGCACATCTCTTGTCATTCTCCAAATATTCATCAGTTGGTGATTAAGCCTGGTCTTGCTTTCACTAATCCCAGCCAATAATTACCCTAGAATATATTTTTACAAAAAGCCTAACAGATTAGGTTATTTAAGTTAAATTATAATATATTATTTAACTGTTGAGAAAGAAACCAAGGGCTCTATTACATTCTTCGCACAAACGTTAACGCGTGCGCAAAAACGCATTAACGCGAGGGGCAAACACCTTTGAGCAGAACGTCGTATTACAACGTCCGGCCAAAAAATGCGCGTTAACGTCTAACGCGGGTGAACCTGTGCGAACCCTTTGCGAGCGTAATGTACTTTTCGAGTCCTATACTTAACATTGTGAGCACAAATGCGTTTGTGCGCTGGTACGCGGAAGATATTACAATCTATGCGCAAATTTTAACGGACAACGTTTGCGCGCATAATTTTAACGTCTTTGAAAAGCTGGTGGTAACGGCAAATCTGAACGACCTGGACGAAACCAAATACACCAGCACGAAAAAAAAATACAGCAACGTATAGTTACACATTCTACACATACCCAAATAATAAAATGGAGAAGTTGTGTTTGTTTTTATTATTGCTGCAGCATATATACTCAGATTGATTTTGACAGGCGCAAACACTGAAAGGGAGACAATTGTGGTTCTTAATTCTGATTGGCTTAATCGCGTGAAAAAACAGTCCGCCCACCGATTTCTGCGCTCAGCGTTAATGCGCACGCGTTTTTGGGCGTCTTTTTTACACGCGTTATTTTTTGACGGATGTTAAAATGCGCTCGGATTGTAACACCACCATTAATTTACACGCGGTAACGTTTAGCGCTTCGTGCACAAATTAACGCACTGCGCGAGCGTTTTTGCGCAAAGAATGTAATAAAGCCCCAAAATTTTATATGTACTTAACGTTAATGTCATAAATTAGTAACATTATATTATTTATTATCTAGCCCAATGCATCAATTTGAGAATATTCATAGATCCATTAAAAATATAAAAATACTTGGGGATAATGTTTTTCTTTGGAATTAAATATACTAAAAAATATGAAAGTATGAAAAAAATATTGAGAAGTAATCTTCTGAAGAGACAATATAAATGCTCTGTGTGGGAATATTGTATCGACACTGACATTAATCAATAATACACATTTTTAATATATTTGTAAGCTTTCTCTGGTGTGCAGGGCTTGTTTTTTTTCCTTTAATTTTATTCCGCTCTCCAGCTGCGTCTAACTGGCTTGCAGCGATGAATTAGAGTGTCAGCCAGCTCCACGAATCCTACCGGCTTCCGAGTGTCTTAAGACGAAACACTTCAGAGGCGGTGGGTTACGGTAAGAGGAATTTACTGCGTGCTCGAGAATACAACGTGAATGCCACTAGTTTAGGCACAAAACGAAGGCATCTAAATGTTTTATTTCGTAATAAAGAAATATTGCCTCTGGTAATCTCCTTTACAATTGCTGGTTTATTTATCTGAGAAAGGAACGAGTACCGGATCTTTTTGTCGGAAACCATCCAACCACTGCCGAACGTCTGGCAGGAAGAACTCAATGAGTGGAGCCAGTCATGTTCCATCCTTAACCCCTTCACTGCTGAGCCATTTCACGTCTTAAAAAAACATGTTTTTCTTTTTTTTATTATTATTTTTTCTCTTTACTTTAAACAGGGTCATGTTTGGTATAATTGGAAAGGCCATGCTCTGGCCTTTCCAATTATACCAAACATGACCCTGCTAGCTGCAAGTAGTCGGGAGATATCGGGGTTCAAAGGAACCCCCTATCTCCACCCCATCTTTCCTTAGGAGTCAATAAGGACGTTCCCCACACGTCCTCAGCAGTGAAAGGGTTAAGACCCAAAAGATTCTTGCTTATAGATATTTGTATCAGATATGAGGAGATGTGACAGGACACAGCTTTGAGATACAAAAAATGTATATCAGCTGCCAAGAATCTACCTCCTATAAGGAAACTGGAAGGCATAAAACAACATTAATAATTTCAAGAGTTGCATGTACCTGTCAGTTAAAGTCGTCTGGTTGCTGCCGCTGCTGAGATTGGCACACGATGTCTTTCTTTGCGCAGGGAAAAAAAAAAAAAAAATTGTAAAGTAAGTTTTAAAAAAGAAAAATGTATTCAGCTAAAATCCCCAGCGAGAGATTCAAGGTGGTTTCACAAACAATTTTAAATTAACTTTCAAACAATTTCATTATATGTTGTACAGCAAGCACAATAAAAAAGTCACCGAACATTTAAAAAAAAATTAAGGCTAAAGTTCCTCGGCCGAATTACAATCTTCACGCAAACGTTTGCGCCGGAGCAAAAAAAACCATTAACGCGAGGGTTAAAACCCTTTGCGCTGAACGTCGTATTGCAATGTCAGCGTAACAAATGCAAGTAATCGTCTACCGCGGGTGAACCTGCGCGAGCGTACTTTACTACCCTATACTTAACATTGTGAGCGCAAATGTGTTTGTGCGCTGGTACGCGCATGGTATTACAATCTATGCGCAGTTTGTAACGCACAGCCTTTGCGCGCATAATTTTAGCAACTCCTAAAAGCTGGTGTTAATGGCAAATTCTATCAACCTGGCCGAAACCAAATACGCCAGCCCAAAAAAAATACGCAGCAAAGTATAGTTACACATTCTACACATACCCAAACCAATAAATTTGAGATGTTGAGTGCTTTTTTTATTGCTGCAGCATATATGCGCAGATTGACTTTGACAGGCGCAAAAACTTAACGTGAGACAATTGTGGTTCTTAATTCTGATTGGCTGAATCGCGTGAAAAAAACAGTCCGCACACTGATTTCTGCCCGCAACGTTACTGCGCGAGCATTTGTGCGCGTCCGTTTAACGCGCGTTATTGCTCGACGGATGAAAAAATGTGCGAGGATTGTAATTCCAGCGTTGATTTACGCGTGTTAACGTTTAAGGCTTGGCGCACGAATTCATTGCATTGCTCGTGCGTTTTTGCATTAAGAATGTAATTTGGCCCCCTGTATTTAAATTATTAACATATACTAGCATTAACATTTCAGATCTGCAGCTCTTAGCATATTGATTGAATGGTATTATAGTGAAAAGTGTACCCTATCGGGTCATCCGTATTCTCCAATAGTTCTTTCTTGTCTTTGACAACATCCATTTGGTTACAACCACTTCTTCTCCTCTTCAGTAAACGATTACTCATATCTAAGTAACACCTTCTAGTAGACAAACCATAGACATACAGGGTTATTCAAAGAGAATCGAAAAGTCACCGCATGTTCGGTAACTTTTCGTTCTCTTCAATTCGGTGCAATTTGGCAATCCCATTTCGGCGACCCTGCGGTGTATTCAGCAAGCACCATAGGGCCGTCATAGTGCAGGGAAAAGTCGCCGCAAACCCACCGAAAACTCACCGCAAAACCCGGCGAACGCACACCGAAACCCGCAAAAACTTCTGGATTAACCCCGCCGAACACGCAGGAGAAACCCGAGCAGGAGCCGATCACAGCGCAGAGCAGCCGCCAGAAAAACCTGACATTGCAAACGAAGTTTCTCCTGAATAAACCTGTCGAATGAAACCACTGAATGGCAGGGCATTTTGGCAACCTTTCTCAGCTGTTTTGTGCTCTCTGAATAGACAAAGCATTGCTTCTCTATGGGGATTTCACTGTCCTCGAACAGGCACCGTATGTGCAGGCAATTCGCCAACATTTGGTAGACTTGTGCACCGATTTTTTTTTCGGTTCGATTCGGTTCGGTTCGTTCGTATTTTGTAAAGTTTCGTTTCGGCCGATTTCCGTTTTGGTTCGTTTCGCTTTCGTTTCGTTTTTCGTATCGACTTTTTTCGTAATTTCGGAAATTTCCGTGTTTTTCGGAACGTCTGTTCTCCTCGTTTCAAAGTGTCTATTCGTTTTGATGTAAACTAATGGTTTTTCGGATCCGATAATTCTGTCGATACGATAATTCTGTCGATACGATAATTCTGTCGATACGATAATTCTGCCATTGAGATTTCTCATGTTTTACAAGAAGGATACATTGAGATTTCTCTGGTTTCACAAGAAGGATACATTGAGATTTCTCTGGTTTTACAAGAAGGATACATTGAGATTTCTCTGGTTTTCCAGGAAGGATACATTGAGATTTCTCATGTTTTACAAGAAGGATACAAAATTACTGAAATGTAACCGAAATCAGGAATGGAGCCGAAATTGCGAATGGAACGAAAATGATTTTCGATTTTACACATTTCTAGTCCATTCGAAAATTCCGAACAAATTTTCGTTTCGTTTCTTAAAATTGTTCGGATCTGAAAATTTTCGTAACATCGTCCGAATCCGAATGCACGAATCGGGAAATTTCGTTAAAATTCCGAAATTCCAAAACCCGAAACGCACATCCCTAACATTTGGTGAATTGCCTGCTCTCTCAATAGCCGAATGGCGTTCGGTTACCTTTCTCCAGCAATTCGGATCTCTTTGAATAACCCTGATACAATTCCATTTTCTAATCTGGGTAATCTTGCATTGTGCCATTCCTTTACAATAATCTAGTGGCCCAATTCCACACTCGACGATAAAAGGCAGCCGGAAAACCAATCAGAGTCGATTTTCGACATCGGTTTTCTTTTACCGGACCTATTCTGACCTAGCTGCTTTATTAGCGACTGGCTTGGGAATAAAATGAAGGCGCCACCACAGATATCGACTTCTGGTGTCCATGGAACTTCATGGAGCTTAACATGTTCCTGACGCAAGCTCTGCACGAGTTTGCACTAGCTGGAAGTGGAGAGGGACACCAGAAACAGTTTGGAATAGTTCAATATTTTACTTCTACTTGTTCATCTATATAAGCTAAAGAAGATGTTATTTTATAGCATTGGGGAGCTATGAGCGATCTGCAAGCAAATATTGCAGCAAGGTCAGAATTGCAGCTCAAGACGTTAGCACATTGACTGGAGCCAATCTATATAACAGGTCCAGGCAATATCGTAATGTCAAGAGTAGAATAGGGGCCATGATTTCTGTGACTTTATCAAACCAGTTCAGTCGAAAACTGGATTTCTCCTTTTTCCTCCTTTAAGCACTTCTTCTCTTCTCTCTTGAGGCCAGGGGTTGGCAACATTGGCCCTCCAGGTGTTTTTGGCCTACATTTTCCATGTGGTTCAGTCAATGTAATAATGAGTTCCTGAGTATCATGAGAGATAAAGTTTCAAAACATCTTGAGGGCCAAGGTTGCTGACTAGTGCTCTAAGCTATTGGTCATATGTGTTATGTGGCCATTTTTTGTCAATGTCCTCTTTTTTGCTCCTTACATCAAGTATTTTTCTGAAACTACATCCATGAATTCAGCTTATTGTAGAGGTTTATTTCCCTTTTATCTGCTCACAATCATCAAAAGGGCCACAAGGATGCTGCTAGTGACTGCACTTTTTTTGCTATGGTATACCTCTTCCATGGGTCTCCTTCCATCTCTGTCACGTCTATCCTGGTGCAGGAATACCATACTTATTCGTGCCTTACTCTGTCTCTCTGTAATCTTGAGGATGCCCCAACAATACTTCATTATCCATTTCGGGTCTTCAAAGTATCTGTTTGCTACAAGAGTATGACGTTGCAGAAAATCTATAAAAAAAAAACCAGATTATCACAGGGTACAAAAGAATGTATGTGATAGGACCACAGGTCGTTGCACTTTAACAAAAGAGACCTTGTGGTTAAGTGTCTAATGCTTCAACTGGGAATATCCATTGTGAGCAATCCTAAGGCTCGCCTTTAGTATAATATTCACCAATTCCTGTTTTAGCTCCCTCTTGCCATGCCCACATCAACCAAGTTGACGTCATGCTTTGTGCTTACACATCAAGAACCAAGAGAGTCAAACTGAGAAGTTTGATTGTTAATATGAAGACTCGAGGATGTCATTATTGCAGAGTATCCATTCCTAAAACGTACAAAGCTCATTGTGGCCACCTGAAGGGCAAATGAGCCATTCACAGTTATGATTACAGCCAACTTGACCCAACTTCTCACAATCAAAAGAAGGACCACATGTATGTTTTTATTGACTATGCCTTTTTGCTTACTCTTGCTGTCTGCTTGCATGGTTCTCCTATCTCAGTCACATCTATCCTGAGGCAGGTATACCATAATTATCCCTCTCTCTCTCTTTGTAGCCTTCAACTTGACCCAACTGGTCGCACTCAACAGAAGAACCAGAGTTCTCTAGGTCTAATATCAACATAGAACACAATTGAAAGTGTCTAGTAAAGACAAGTAGGGATTCTCTAAACAAAACGACAGATTTTTCTCAGTATTAGAGGTTGTTCCTTGTGCATTTGCCACATCTAGATAGGTGACTATACAGGTAGCTGGATGCACAGACACATGGATCAAAATACAAGCCAAGATAAGATGTGCAAATATATATACAGGGTTATTTAAAGAGAATCGAAAAGTCACTGCACGTTCAGAGACTTTTCGTTCTCTACGATTCGGTGCGATTCGGCGATCCCATTTCGGCGACCATGCGGTGTATTCAGCAAGCTCCACAGAGCCGTCGTAGTGCCGGACACTCACCGCAAAACCCGGTGAAGGCACACCGAAACCAGCAAAAACATCTGGATTAACCCCGCCGAACACGCCAGAGAAACCCGAGCAGGAGCCGATCAGAGCGCAGAGCAGTCGCCGGAAAAACCCGACACCACAGACGAATGGAGTGAGAAAAAAAACCAGTGCGCTTGAATGTTTGAAAAGTGAAACGCTGTTTGCAAAGAAACTACTGAGCGAAAATGTCTGAAATTTACATATAAGATCCAATGAATGATAATAAAAAGGGCTGTTACAGAAAAAAGAAAAAATTATCAAAAAAATTTCACAAAAAAATCCCGAAAAATACCTAAAAGATCTTAAAAAATCTATAAATAAAGAGACTTTTTACTGCAGAATATTATAATCAACGATTTATTAGATATTGAATTAAAACGGGAATATTTTTAACATTGAGGCCTATCGGATTCGCCTGAATAAATCTGTCTAATGAATCCACCGAATAGCAGGGCAATTCGGCAAACTTTCACTGCTGGTTTTTGTTCTCTGAATAGCCGAAGCATTGCTTCTCTATGGGGATTCACTGCCCTCGAACAGGCACCGAACAGGCATCGTATGTGCAGGCAATTCGCCAACATTTGGCGAGCTGCCTGCTCTCTGAATAGCCGAATGGCCAGGAAAGGGTTTGGTTACCTTTCGCCAGCAATTCGGAGCTCTTTGAATAACCCTGACAGTTTTAAGCCACAAACTCCAGTTGTAGTCGTATATAAACAATCCAAAAGTCCAAAATAGAGAAATACAACGTTTCGCAGCTCCGTCCTCGACAGTTTACAATCTGCCACCGCTCAGTTTTAAACATTCATCCGGCTTCACGGGCAAAAATAAATAAATAAACAGTTAGCCGCAAAACGAAATCTAATGAAATTAACATTTTAAATTAAAACCCCTTCGTAAAAAAAAAAAAGAAGAAAAATATACGCTTTGCTTCCGATCTTCCTTAATTAATCCGGGGGTTTTGGAAATTCAGCGTGCCGTCGTATCTCACAGACGTATTTAAATATATTTGTCAGGGGTGTTTTTAATTGGCCCGAAAATAAATAAATAAATCAAATTAATACAATGCGCCGAAGGACAAAAAAAAAAGAAGTGAAAATCCCTAACCATTTCCCTGGGTTGACATAAAACGGAGATTAACATATAAATCCATAAATATTAAAAAATAATGCTCGCGTTTTTCATTTTATTTTTTTTTAATGAATATTTATTTCCTCGACGCGACAGAGACTACGCACGGTGTTGTAAAACAAGCAATCGGTTTGAGGGCGATGGAGTCGGAACGGAATAAAAATGGAAGCTTCCGTGTCATTAGTTTATGCTGGCAATTTTGTTGTTATTTAAGCAATAATCCATGAGGAATTGGTGCCTGCAAGCAGTTAACAACTAGTTACTTAATGACCGCAGGCAAACTAATTGAACCGTTTTTAAAAGAATTAGTCAAGCGACTATACAGTATCTCATGGTTCAAGAACACATGAAAATGTAAGTAATTTTCCTGTAGTTAACAATTGATTTTAAAGTGTACAGCACACTGGGTCGGACTAATGTATTTTTTAGTACGAGGCTCTCAACGCGTTTCTCTACGACTCTGCGTGTATTGGGAAGAAAAAAAAAATAGACATCATTATGTCCGGTCTTAATTAAGTTAAATAAAACGATGCAATTCATAATTAGAGGCACTGGAAGACTGTAGTTCACGCTGGGCACTCTCATTTTAATTCATGCTACATATACTGTACCTGATGTGTCTTCTCAGACTCTCCAGAGTCCAATGCTGAAACCACATCAAACATTAAGGAAGATGAGATACCGAGGGCTCCCATGAGTGTGGAATGCAGTGCCAAGAATCTTCATTCAGCCAACGGGGGAGAAATAGAGGATTTCTTACAGACATATTTTTCTACACCTCTTTAAAAAAATAAAAAAATAAAAAAGTGTGCGTGCATTTAAAACAGATGAAATCTCAGAAGGTGTTCGCTCGGGAAGAATCGGCAACGCGTTTTATAGTGAAGTTATGGTGGATTAAGTAATCCTAATTATACATACAGAGAGAGTGAGATACAATATTTGCATACGCTCGTACACAGATATATCTTTGCTTTATAGCTATTACAATGATAAATAATCAAATTTTGGCCTATATATTTCACATATATTATTAGTCAATATGAATATATATATATATATATATTAGGGCTGGTACTGATTAAAATTTTCGTGTTCGATTAATCAAATTTTTTTAATCGATTAATTGATTCATTTTGATTAATTATAACGCACATACACATGGGTCTTGGGTCTGGGCCCTGGGTCTTGGGTCTTGGCCCTGAGTCTGGGTCCCAGGTCTGGGCCCTGGGACTTAGGTCTGGGCCATGGGTCTTGGGTCTGGGCCCTGGCCCTTGTGTCTGGGCCCTGGGTCTTGGGCCTGGGCATGGGCCTGGGCCCTTGGTTCTTGGGTCTGGGCCCTGTCCCTTGGGTCCTGGGTCTTGGGCTATGGGTCTGGGCCCTGAGTCTTGGGCCCTGGGTCTGGGCCCTGGGTCTTGGGGTCTGGGCCCTGGGTCTTGTCTGGGGCTTGGTGTGTGCCTGGGGTCTGGTGTGTTAATTTCATTAATTTCCCTAGCCCTAATATATATATATATAAATTTCTAAGCACAGTTTTTTTTGTGTTGCTCAGTCTTATAAAACAATAAAGGGGTTTATTCAGAGAGAGTTGAACTGCCACTGGAATTGTACCGTAAGGTGCAATTTCGTGGCCATTTGACTATTCAAAAGCTGGCAATTCGCCAAATATTGGCGAATTGTAAGCAAAATATGGTGATCTTCGGCTGCAGTGAAATCCCCTTTAGAGAAGCAATGGTTAATCTATTCAGAGACACCGAACAGCAATCAAAATGTCAGTGAAATGCCCCGATATTCAGTGGTTTCATATGGCAGGTTTTAACAAGCAAATCCCATAAGTTTCAATGTAAAAAATATTCCCGTTTTTATCGAATATTTATTAAACCGTTTATTCTTTTAATCTGCAGCAAAAAGTCTCTTTGTTTATTTATTTTTATCAGTTTTTTATGCATTTAGGCAAAACAAAATTCCAATTTTTTTTTAAATAGCGTTTTTTTCTGTAACAGACCCTTTTATTATTATTCATAGGACTGTATATGTAATTTTCAGGCATTTTCGTGCAGTAGTTTTTTTGCAAACAGCTTTTAAAAGTTGCAAGGTTTTTTTTGGTGGGTTTTTAAGCCTTTCGTCGGCTTGTCGGCTTTTTCCGGCGGCTGGTAGGCGCTCTGTTTGGCTGATCGGCAGCTTTTTTCGGATGCGGTTGGCGGTTTTGCGGTGGATCGTCAGGTGTGTTCGGTTTTTTTCGGCCGTTTTTCAGACCACTCCGATTTTTATTTGGCGGTTTTGTGGTGGTTTTTCGGACCACTCCGATTTTTATTCGCAGTTTTGCAGCTGTTTAGCAGATGCGGTCGGCGGTTTTTCCCTGCACTTCAGGGACCCTGTATTGAATGCTGAATTCACCGCAAGGTCAGGGAAATAGAATCTCTGAAGTTGTCATGCCCCGCTGTCACGGATCCCTCTGATTACCAAAAGTGTGGTCCCTTTACGCAGACCGCTCTCTACCCTTCCGATCCTTGAATGGTCGGCAATACTAGACAGACAATTAACCAGACAATATATAAACAAGGGGTAACACCAGACAGAGGTATTGAATAGAGTATTGTCACGAATCCTTCTGACTACCAAGATATTGATCTCTTTATGTAGCTCCCTTTCTACTCTTCGATCCTTGAATGGTCGGCAAAGCTATATAGACAATGAAGCAGGTAACAGAATAAAGAAAGGAAACACCAGACAGGGGTACAGACCAGATCACAAGTCCTCCCTAGGACTTTAGTAATAGCAGAGGTAATCTGATGCGTGCTTAGGGTGCCACATAGACTGACCTCGGTACCAACGTTAAGGGCAGAACCTAGAGCAGAGTAAATGCCAATACCAGGGGTCATACACAGGAGGGTCGTTTGCCAATGCCAAGGGTCATACACAGGAGGGTTCGTTTGCCAATGCCAAGGGTCATACACAGGAGGGTTCGTTTGCCAATGCCAAGGGTCATACACAGGAGGGTTCGTTTGCCAATGCAAGGGTCATACACAGGAGGGTTCGTTTGCCAATGCCAAGGGTCATACACAGGAGGGTCGTTTGCCAATGCCAAGGGTCATACACAGGAGGGTTCGTTTGCCAATGCCAAGGGTCATACACAGGAGGGTTCGTTTGCCAAATATCACAAGAGCTCTGCGGAGGTGAATACCACGTCAGGGCACCGGTGTAATGGTGAGACTGGGTTTTAAACCCGGCGGGTCCGCGTCACAACGCCAGGCCCCGCCCCTCGGCGTCCCACGTGAGCGCACCCGGAAGCGTTTACATTCGGCGCCTGGCCAGCGAGCAGCGAGGAAGCTGCTGCCAGGCGCCCCATCCCCTGACCCACCGTGACACCCGCTCCGCGGCCTTCCCCCGGTCCACACCGCCATGCTGGGAGAGGTTCCCTACTCACCCGAGGTCCCTCGTGGCGCGTTGCTCCGAGTTCCAGGTCCGCAGGATGGAGAGGAAGAGCCAGGAGACGCCCCACGCCGCCGGCTGGATCCAAGCCCTGTAAAGGATGCGCGCACGCGCGAGAACAGACCCTCCTATGTACTGTAAAATCAGGTACTCTGGCGCCCTCGGCTGGCCGATTAAGGGTACTGTGGGACACCTGCTCTGGAGATCCTCGAATGCCTCCCATTGACCTATCAAAGATCCAGGTACCTCAACTCCACCTACGAGAACCAGGTGAGAGATATTCTCATGATCCCATGAACCCTATTTAAATCCGCCTTCCTTCCCAGCACATTATCCAGGTTCTACTGTGCCTTCCGCCTCAGTTTTTCTAGAGTTCCTCGTATTCCTTGATCACGTATCTTCTGACCCTTCGACCCGGATTGTGCCAACGACTACGCCACCTTCTTCAACCCTTCGACCCGGATTGTGCCAACGACTACGCCACCTTCTTCAATCCTTCGACCCGGATTGTGCCAACGACTACGCCATCTTCTTCAACCCTTCGACCCGGATTGTGCCACCGACTACGCTGCCCTCTTCAACCCTTCGACCCGGATTGTGCCACCGACTACGCTACCTTCTTCAACCTTCGACCCAGATTGTGCCACCGACTACGCTGCCTTCTTCAACCCTTCGACCCGAATTGTGCCAACGACTACGCCACCTTCTTCAACCCTTCGACCCGGATTGTGCCACCTACTACGCCGCCTTCTACACTCTTCGACCCGGATTGTACCATCGACCACGCCACCATCCTCGTTATTATCCGTTGTTCTTCCTGGGACTTTGTTACGAATTCCACTCCAACCTTATTGACTGTATTATTTTCTGGACTTCAACTACTATTTATGGTTCACTAAAAGATTACTTTACTCTCCATCGCCTCCTGATTTTCTTATCCATAGCTTGCCATTGGGTTCCATACACACACTTCACAGGGGATCCAAACTCTGCATTACAGAAGTGCAGGGAACGAAAGAGCACCGAAATTCCACCGGAATTCCGGTGGAATTTCGGTGCTCTTTGAATAACGCTATAAATCTATATGCCAGGTTTAACCTCTTAAGGACCAAGGGTCTTTATATGCATTTATAACGTAACAGTTATGTCATTGGTACTTAAGGCGTTATAGGGGCAGATACTGAATATTAATGGCTGCACAAATCACTCGCCCTGCTTAAATCTTTGTTCGCCCTGGCGGGCAGGCGATTGCAAATTTTTACCTCGATATGTATAGGGCTCCAAATATTCAGCCACCAGCTCGCCAAGGGCGAGCAAAACCATGAGCAGCATGAGTGATTTGTACAGCTCTTTAAACACTGTATATATAATTGTTGGGGAAACTGAGTAAAATTCTCTATTACATCTGGTGGCATGCCACCGAAGTGAGTGGAAGCTGAGTGTAAAAGAACCAACCTGTGGGACATCACTCTGCTTACTCATTTCAGCCACTTGATTGCTGATTGCCAGCATCCCTACAGGTCCTATCGCAAAGCACTGCACAAGGACCCTCTTCTAGCAACACCTATGGAGCAGGAACATGGCAGCAAATGGCAATGGAACCAAGTAAGTATTTAATTGTGATGTCTAAGCAAGGTATAAAATGTCACTTTGGTTTTATGATACTGATCACTTGATGGGATGTCAGCGGGACACTGATTCCTTAATGGGGCATTGTCAGAAAAGTCAATTTGTCCACTACAGTTTCACTTTAACCTTGCATACAATACTGCTCAAAGCCAGCCCTATACCTAGAATAATCCCTGTCCACCCAACGCTTTGCTCACACTGGGACTTTGCATGATGGTATGGCAAATGTGTGACCCAGCCACCATGCAAGGCTCCGTCAAAAACCAGCGGCGCAGCCATGAGTGCATGAAGTATAGGCCAAATGGATGGAAAAGACAAAAAACTTACACATTTGCAACACACAAATACACCTATGAATTCACACCTATTGCAAGCACACAACAGACCCTTGACATGACACATGATCACCATCAGGACTAAGCAAGGGGAGCACTATCCATTGTTTTCCTTTTAAGCACTAACACAGCAATGGGAACATTAAATTGTTGTACCATGTAGATGTTTGACATGGTTTTTCGTTTGATTCAAATTTGTTTTCTTTGATGCAGGTATCTCTTTCGCAGCCAAGATCTGTACATGTAGTGTTACATCCAGCAGTAGTTTTTATGGTTTCTGTAATAGTCTTTATTTGTGTGCCTTTCGTTCCAGAGCCTGGTGTTTTTAAAGCTTTGGTTGTCTTGCAGTTTGTACTATGAGCAATAGTCATTTCTACAATCTATTCCTTAATATGTTTTGTTTCTTTGCTTTGGACTCTGTTTCTTGTTTCTCTTTTACAATATTGGTGCCAACAATGTACAGAACACACACACACACACACACACAAACATACACACAGACACGTACATACATGAAGTTGAAAGCACTTTCTAATGAAAGCAAAATAAAGGACATAAAAATGACAAAAATACTTATAGATAGACAAACGGACAGACAACAAGATGGAAAGACAGACAGGCAAGTGGATAGACAGACATGGACAGATGGATATAGATAGATAGATAGATAGATAGATAGATAGATAGATAGATAGATAGATAGATAGATAGATAGATAGATAGATATGAATAGATAGATAGAGATATGGATAGATAGATAGAAAGATGTGGATAGATAGATATAGATAAAGAGATAAATGGATAGTTAGTTAGATAGATAGATAGATAGATAGATAGATAGATAGATAGATAGATAGGTAGATATGGATAGACAGACAGGTAGATAGATAGGTAGATAGATACATAGATAGATAGATAGAAAGATGTGGATAGATAGATAGATATAGATAGAGAGATAAATGGATAGATAGATAGATGGATAGATAGGTAGATATGGATAGACAGACAGGCAGACAGGTAGATAGGTAGAAAGATAGATAGAAAGATAAATATGGATAGATAGATATGGATGGATAGCTAGATAAATATAGATAGCTAGATAAATATGGATGGATAGATAGATAGATAGATAGATAGATAGATAGATAGATAGATAGATAGATAGATAGATAGATAGATAGATAGATAGATAGATAGATAGATAGATAGATAGTAGACATGTGCACAGCACAAAATTTCGTTTTCAACTAATGGATTAGTCCTAAAATGCAATTTATTTAGTTGCTAAAGAAATTCGTTTTCAGTTCTTTAGTATGAAAACTAATTTCATTCATCCGAAAACCAGTGGATACAATTAATATTGTAGTGGTGGCTCCTCAGAGGGCTGAGATCGCTGCTTGTTACAGTATCACTCACTCTCAGCACAATGTGCCAGGCAAAGCTGTTACAGTAACTGACTGCTGCTCATCACAGTGCTCAGAGTTTCAGTAAAACTAGTAAATAATATTTTTATATATAAGAGGTTAGAACAATATTATTTCCTTGTTTTACTGAAACTCTGAGCGCTGTTACAGTCAGTTACTGTAACAGCTAAGCCTGATACATTGTACTGAGAGATAATATAAAAAGCAGCCGATCTCAGCGCTCACAGCCACTGGATTTAAAGGGCTAAAAAAAAAGGCTCCTCTCTGTATAATGTATACAACATCCACCTGCATTAATTAATGCCCCTTTCTGTATAGAACATCCTACTGCATTGGTATGTGGAGGGTGCAGAACTTCGGAATGCAATGCTTATCCAGCACAGGAGAGGGAACTTTTACTTAAACTTTGTATCTCTGTGGGGAGACACAGGAATATAAAAGCAGGGGAGAGGGAAAATATTAACGTAAATCGGTCTGAAAGCTCAGAGAAGAGATGGCTGGTGCCAACTGATTTTTATAATAAAATAAAGCACTTTAAATCTAGGGAAAACATTCAAATAAATCACACTGAAGGCTCATAATGACAGAGTAACTGTGAGAGCTGGATACTAAATGTATCAGACGTAAAAAAAACCTTTATAACAAGCAGGACTGGAGAGGAGAGAGACTTTATATAAAACGTGTATTATAGATGAGGAAAGGGGGATAGTGCTCCTGGATAATATAAAATGTATCAGACCTAAGCCCCTATTATGCAGAGCGGGAGGGGAGATAACACACGTTTTA